>SZWC01005003.1:49620-69022 GCA_023375785.1 Penium margaritaceum | reverse complement strand
GTGGGAAGGATTTAGAAGAAAGCTTGTAAGGTGTGTATTCCATGGCATGCACTTGAGCAGGTGCTGGAACATCTACCAGTGGGACTCGCTTCGAAATCTCACCCCTGAAGTCCGCCTGCCGAGCCAGATGCCTCAAATTGTGTCTGCAGTGGAGAAGCTCCCGTACCTCAAAGCCCGCAAGCTGGGGTACATCCCCAGAACGATGCAGCGCTTTGTGCAGCAGTTTGGTGCAATGGACGAACGCCTGATCAGCTTCGGTGATGTCTACTTCGTCACGTTTGACGGTGTGTGGTGGAAGGGGAAGCGCTCGCGTTTGCGACCTCCTCTCAAGGTCCCTGTTGATGACCCCCCCTCCTGCAGCTGGAGGTCTGGCGGTGGTGATGATGGTGATGGCAGCAGCAGCAACGAAAGCAGCAGCGTTGACAACAGCGGCGGCGGCAGCGGCAGTGGGGACTCTGCAATGGCGCAGTACCTACAGTGGTCGCTTGCAAATGGGATGGCGACGGCGGCAGAGAAGGAGTACTCTGACACGCGCACGTGCACGTGCCGCAACATATGGCTCCCCATTCCCATCATCCGACACTTTGTGATGGCGTCACTGCTGCACTTTGCCGGCCCGTCTCTCAACTACATGGCTGCTCATGTGCGAAGGTTGGTGCCCGGCTGCAGATTCTCTCTGCCCTCCTCCATCATCCCTTGAGGTTTTCGGGGTCCCTCCATTTAGTGCATCATTTGAGTCAGGAGCTGATTGCTGCCTCGCTGCTTTTAATTCGTATGTGTTCTCGCGGTTGTGTTTGGTGCTGCTCCTCTCAAGCATAATGGCCGCTCACTATCCCTTTGTCAGCCAGGCTAGTCTTGAGACCAATGCTTGGTTCTGCACCTTTACCAGGGGCGACTTCGCAAAGTTTCTGGGGAAGGAGTTCCCGAGTCTCAGAGAGGTGACTGACACCATCGTACGGGTGGCACAGCGCTACAACTTCACCACCATCTACCTCGCAACTGATGCTGAGGGCCCTGAACTCGACGGCATCACCCGCGCCCTCCGCCGTACGTGTCTTCCCCTTTCATACGTTGTGTTCATGCATGCACGAGTGCATGTATAGATGCATCCATGCATGCAAGCATTCATGCATCGACTCAGAGGCCATGCATGCTTGAATTTGTGTATGTGAGGATGTTGCCAAAATACGCCGGAGGTTGTCATGCACATCTTCCTCCCCAATTGCAGAAAGTCATGAGCTTAGACAAGTCAACTTCATTGTCTGCTAGCTGTGCATGCGAACTTCATGGATGCTTGCTTGCACACGTGCCCATGTGTGTACCTGGACATGGTAAGTTAGGGTGTTCTCTGATTGGCTTTTGGCTCCACCGCATATGTCGCATACCTATCGGGAGAGTCGTGGAACTTGCTCCTTTTGAGTAGCTCTCTTCCATTACAATGTTGTATTGTGCTGTTTTCATGAAAGACATCTTCAGGACATTTTCAGGTTCATGCATCGTCAAGAAGTGTAGTTCGCCCAGCCTTCAGGATGAGCGATTCATGCTTCTCCATCCCTTGCTGCTTCTGAATTCCACCTTTGAGATCTTTGCATTGTGTCACAATGTTTCAGATCAAATTCAACCCAACTGCAACATATTGACTCTCTCGGGCATCATTGAAGAGGGCAAGAAAATTCAAGACCCGAAGTACAAAGCCCTACGAGACGCATTCCTCAATCACACGGAAATGGACTTGATGGCACTCACTACGGCGGACAGGCGATTCTGTGTGCATTCACGCGCCTTTCTCGGGACTGAATGGTCCACTTATTCGAGGCGAATACTGTTTGATAGAACAATAGAAGGGAAACAAACTTGTGCAGACGGTGTGATGTGCAAAGGCTGCACAGAGTGAAGCTTGCAATGCACAACATCTCTCCCAACGTACGCATGTGCGAATGGGCTTGCTCTCTTGTTCTCACCTCTTCCATGATATTAGCTCATAGGAACCCCTAGGTGAAAATGTGAAAAAAGATTCCCTCCCTGGTTATGCACGTGACCTTCTACAATTGGATCTAGATGCATTCACAACAGGGTCTGAGTATGGACATTCACCCCCATGTACTCACATTATTAGCACCTGTTGTAGTTCATTGGCCACTCACAACTCTGACCTCTTGTCTCCACATACATTGCACACATCTATACAGATTGACTGACAATGGCTCTACATGGGAAAGCTACAGGCGTGTCAGCCCTGGCAGGAGCCATGGACGTTCTCGTGCTGGTGATGCTGCTGGACCCAGGGACCACTCTTGACACACATGTGGTCATTGTCTGATCCTCTTTGATTCTCTTGACACTGAGATGCGGTAGATGCTAGGGCCCGTACATTTCTTACTGCCGTGCCCTGCATCATGTTGCTTGCCTTGAGTGTGCTCTGGGGGAGCTGCATTTCCCGGGTGCTGATCCTTAGGGGGCCACCGTGCCGGGTTCACCCGCGCACTGGTGAGCAGCCGCTGTCTCGGTTTTGTGCCGAGCGGTCGGGCTCGACCCCCGGGTGGCGGCGTGTGCTCGCTTGGGTGTGATGCCCNCTGAGATGCGGTAGATGCTAGGGCCCGTACATTTCTTACTGCCGTGCCCTGCATCATGTTGCTTGCCTTGAGTGTGCTCTGGGGGAGCTGCATTTCCCGGGTGCTGATCCTTAGGGGGCCACCGTGCCGGGTTCACCCGCGCACTGGTGAGCAGCCGCTGTCTCGGTTTTGTGCCGAGCGGTCGGGCTCGACCCCCGGGTGGCGGCGTGTGCTCGCTTGGGTGTGATGCCTGTGGCGAGCGCACGCTCATCAGATGCTAACTCTCTCTCGCTCCCCTTCTCACTCGTCTTGTTGTACCGGAGTTAATGAAGGCAAGCTTTCCGCATCCATGGCGTTGTGTAGCTTATGCACGTGGTTGCTTGCTCTCACACATTCAGCCTGGGAAACTTCTAGGTAACTACTGGTATCAGAGCGATGTGAGGTATCTCGCCCACCGCCCCTCGATCCTGGGCAGCCGCTTCTGCGCACGCCCGAGCCCCTCTCGGCCACCTGACCTCACCGCAGCAGTGACTCTGCATTGTGCTTCTGCTCGACGCTGAACAACGGCGCCACCTCGTTCCGCAGAGCTCATATGAGCTCAGCCTGCACCCACGGGCAACACCTCGCGGAACTCATTCTCCGAGCTCCCTCGTTGCTCGGAGCAACCTAGGCCACACTTCTGGCTACTCTTTCATCTCGGACTGCCATTACCGTCGACACATCTGTGCCGTCCGGCGGACCCTGGCCTAATCTCGTTCAGTCACTCACGGCTGTTCTCCTCAGCCCTGGGAGCATCTAAGGTCACATCTACTGCAGCTGCCTGTGACTCTGCTTCTCGCCATTCTCACCATCTAAGGACGCACACCCTCTCCATTCTCGGACACGTTGAATCTTCACTGTGCGTTGCCCCTTCTCCTTGCACAACCCCATCTCTTGTCTTCTTCAGCCTGGGTAGTGCACTTGCCACAAGCGTCCCAGTTGCGCTCCACGCTGGCGGACGACGCCGACACCCCTCTGTGGGCGCGCATGCTTGACCATACCTACTGGCAGGAAGACGTCGATGCTGCTCCTCTGATCGCCGTGACGAGGAGCGCACGCTTGAACGTCGGTTGGCGGAGCTTCTTCATCTTCGCTCTCAGGGAGGTGAGAGTGTGAGTGGCCAGTCTCATGTGTCTATTTGTGAGTCTGAGGACACTCTTCGTGGTGATTCCTCTGGTCGTGTTCAAGGGGATTTGCCTGACGATTGCGCATGGATTGAAGAATGGCAGTCACATACGTACCCCGCACGTCTTGGTCGCTCGTCCTCTGTCTCTTCCCGCGGCACTGTTGCTGTCTATCTTGTCCTCCGCACCACTCGTGCCTCGCCCGGCCTCAAGATCATCGATTCTGGGGCCACTCATCACATGCCATCCTGTCGTTCATCCTTTGTTTCCCTTGGCCCTGTTCAGTCCGTACGCTCTGTCCGCACTGGCTCCGGCCAGTTACTCCCTGTCCAAGGTGTTGGTGTGGTACGCTTTGTTGGTCCAGGTGGCACTGTCTATCTTCCTGACGTTTTGTACGTGCCTAATCTTGAGGTCAACCTTTTCTCTGTGACCACCCTTGACGACCAGGGCCTTTTCCTCCAGCCGTGGCCTTGCCTTTATCTCTCTTCGCTCGTCTAGCCGTGTTGTTCTTCGTGGTGTGCGTTGTGATCGCCTGTTCCGCGTCCCGCTCACGTTGCCCTCCACTTCCGTTGCATCTGCTCTTGTTCACGTTGCCCCATCCTTGTCTCCTGAGCACACTGATCTCCTGCATCGTCGTCTCTGCCACATTCACACTGCTGCCATCTAGCGCCTCCTTCGCCTTCGGCCAGCCCATGGCCTTGACCCTGCCACGTTTGCTCCTCCCTGCACTTCCACCTGTCTTGACTGTGCCAGTGGTAATATGCACCGCTCTCCTTTTTCCACCTCTGAGTCCACTACTGCTCAACCCCTCGACCTAGTGCATGCTGACGCCATGGGCCCATTACCCAATGACTTCCTTGGCGGCCTTGGTCGTTACGTCCTCTGCTTGACTGATGATTTCTCCCGCTATCGCTGGGTCTTTCCCCTCTGGCAGGGCTCACCGAGAAAACCCTGCCTGCCAGAAATTAGATCTAGGACTATTTTCTTATTGGCTGGTTAGCTGAGTAACAAGTTGTACACTAGTGGGGGGGAGCTCGAACTTGGAGGGGTCTCCCATTGTTGCTCATTCTTCATTCTTAATCAGTCACTTTCAGTTTTCAACTGCTTTCTGGCGCTAACACTGGCGCGCGCATTTCTGAGTTACAAAACACAGAGCTTCCAAACTTTGACTCTAGAGCAGCAGACTGAGGGGGCATCAGACTTAAGCAACGAGCGTGGAAGCCCGCACGATGCATCAACAACGCCGCTGCCCCAACCTGCCGCCTAGGTTTTTAAGCTTGGAATCAGAGCCAGAGCGCAGCAGCTGCAGCAGAAGACTGGCGTACACGTGCCAGACAACGCCGGCGGACCCCCATACGCGCCAGTGCAAGGGAAATGCTGCCGGATTTTTTCCGGCAGCATTGACCCGCCTGGTGGCGGCGTCAGATTTTTTCCCACGGCCACTGGGCCAGGGGAAATGCTGCCAAAACGTTTCGGCAGCGCTGACCCCCATGCGTGACGCGAGGAGGTGAGCGGCATGCCACGTCCGACACCTGCGGGCGACGACGCACGCTGCAACGTCACACAAGTGCAATGACCTACACAAGCACATAGAAGCAACAGTCTGCAGCAGCGGCAGCCGCAGGCAACAACAGCGAGCAGTGGCAGCAGCAACCCGCAGCAGTTGCGTGCAGCAACAGTAGTAGGCACAAGCAGTAGCTCACAGTAGCCCGCAGCAGTAGCAGCCTGTAGTAGCAACTCGCAGCAGCAGCAGCCCGCAGCAGCAGCAGCAGCGAGCAGCAGTGGCAGCAAGCAGCAGCTGCAGTAGCGTGCAATAGCAGCAGCAGGCTACAACAGCTGCAGCAGCGAGCCGTAGCAGCAGCCAGCTGCAGCAGCAGTAGCAGCGAGCAGCTGCCGGCAGCAGCCAGCAGCGGCTGCTTCTGCTCGCTGCCCGCAGCGAGCGAGCAACGAGCAGCAGCCTGCTGTTGCCAATGAGCAGCAGCTTGTTGCCAGCAAGCAGTAGCTCGCTGCCAGCGAGCAGTAGCCCGCTGCTCGCATCCAACAGCGGGCAGCTGCTCGCTGTGACAGACGAGAGAATAAAAACGCAAGAGAAAAAGATCCCCCATCCCACCAGCTTCGCTGTCGCGACTGCAGCAGCTGCCTTTGCTGCTGCAACAGCCACAACAGCCGCAGCAACCCGCAGCAGCTACAGTTGCTGCTGCAATTTCAGCCGCAACAGCAGCAGCAGCAGCAGCAACCGCAGCAGCAGTAGTAGCAGCAACAGTAGTAGCAGCAACAGCACCCGCAGCAGCAGCAACAGTAGTAGCAGCTGCAACAGCAGCAGCAGCAGCAGCTTCAACAATAGCAGCAACAGTAGTAGCATCAGCACCAACAGCAGCTCCAATAGTAGCAGCAGTAGCTGCATTAGCAGTAGTAGTTGCAACAGCGGCCCCAACAACCGCCACTGCTGACGTCAGCATCCCGCTACTGACGTCACTGTCGACGTCACTTCTGACGTCATCAACTCACAAAAAAAAGGAGGGCAAGGGAAGGGGGAAGAAAACCTAAGGGTGGGCAGGATCTCCACCGCCCTCAGCTAACGTCACTGCTGACGTCAGCAACACAGAAAAAAAAACCAACAAAACAAAGGGGCATCAAACCATGGCTCATAGCCCCACCGGGGAGGGGTCCTCCTCTGTTGGGGGGACCCCCACCCCCCTTTCTTGCAATGGATGCAGCAGCAGCAGCAGCAGCAGCAGCAACAGCAGTAGCAGCAGCATCAGAAGCAGCAGCAGCAGTAGCAGCAGTAGCAGTAGTAGCAGCATCAGGAGCAGTAGGAGGAGTAGGAGCAGCATCAGTAGTAAGAGCAGCAGCAGCAGCAGCAAAAGCAGCAGCAGCAGCAGCAGCAGCAGTAGCAGTAGCAGCAACAACAGCAGCGGCAGCAACCTTCTGGCGTCGTTGGCGACAACCCTGACCCCCTCGCTGCTCTTCAGCAATAGCTCGCCGCCCTGACGTAGTAGCTTGCGGCACTGCAGCCATTGGTCTCTCAGACTGCCAGCAGTGTGCCGCCATCCTTCATCCCTCCAGGGCACGCCAACCCAGCTGTGTCTGCTGCCACACACTACCTGGTGTAGCAGTAGTCTCAGCGCTAGCGGCGGACAGTGACCTCCATCTTTGGCCCCACTCTGGGTGCCGGCCGCAGGCAAAAGTAATTTGAGATGCCGCCGTCGCCGCTTCAGGTTGGCAAGCAGTTCCGGAGCTGGGAGCTCAGCTTCCGGATCTGGGCACAGGGTGAGGGCCTGTGGGCATACTACACCCTGCCGTATGACGCCACACTGGCCGACCAGTTACATGACGCTGGTCGTGCCGTCCACACTCTAGTCCCTATCGCCCTTCCGGCTTCCTGCCTCACCCTCGAGCCCTTCTTAGGCGACTTCACCGCTGGCGCCACCCCAGACCCTGCAGCCGCATGGCACGACCTCACTCGTCCCCATCGCCTGTCCAGCGAGGCTCATACCAGCCGCCTGCTGCGGGAGTTCAACTCCCTACACATGGGGGAGACCAAGACAGTCACCTCCTATTGGCAGCGGGCGGAGGACATCCTTCGTCGCCTCAAGACCTCTGCACCACCTCCTCTGGCTACGCTCCTCACCATCAAGCGCGGTGCCACCAACGCGTACGCGGAGGTCTTTGTCCACTACTCTCACGACGTCGTCTCCACCATGGCGGCCTAGGGCACCCTCATGCCCTGGGCATACGAGCTCTTCCTCCGGATTGAGGAAGCTCGTCTGGAGTCTCGCCTCCAGCGCACGGAGGCTCTCACCTCCGTGGCTGTCGCCTCCCCCGTCATAGCTACCTCATCGTCGTTGGGGAAGAAGCGTCGGAACAAGAAAGGCAAGGGTCAGCAACAGCTGCAGCAATGACCTTCAACCGGGTCCAGCGGTGGAGGCTCGGTCTGCCACAACTGTGGCCAACCCGGGCACGGGTGGTACACGTGCCCTCTACCAACGGACGAGGCGCGCGCCATCGCCACCATGCGTCGCCAGCGGGAGCGCCATCTTGCCTTTGCCGCCGTAGCTGTCGCCGACTCTGACAGTTCGGCCTCATCCAGCAGCTCCACCACTCCTGTTGCTTTGCCAGTCCAGCCGACACTAGCGCCGCAACAGTCGACGCCGGCTCAGTCCTCCTTCTACCCGGGCTCCGGCGCCATCACCCTGCACTCCGTCTACACTCTTGGGTCGTCCTCCCGTGAGCGTCAGTTGGAGCTGCTCATTGCGCTCCAGCTTGGCCTGCCTCGCCCTCCTCCCCAGGGAAGTGCGAGTTGCATGACGTCCTGCTCTCTTGCCCAGCTCTGCATGACTGATTCTGAGCTACTGTTGTGTCCCGTTTCCTTGTCTAATTCGTCGTCTCCCATGGCCTCCGCTACCCCTTCCCATGACGATGTTGCATGGCTTGACGATTGGCAGTCTCCGTTCGCGCCTCCTTCCACCGCTTCCGCGTCCCTTGCTTGCTACCATGTGACCGTTAGTGATCTGGCGACCCCGGTCTAGGACCCTGCCGAGACGTGGATCATCGACTCCGGGGCCACACATCACATTACGACCTTTTGTGAGGCCTTTTGTATGCTCGGTCCTGTTGGCGATGTCTCCGGTTTCTGGACAGGCTCCGGACAGGTGTTGCCTGTTCGTGGTGTTGGCGTCGTTCGTTTCCGTGGTCCTTCCGGTGACGTCTTTTTGTCTGATGTCCTCTTCGTCCCTGGTCTCGAGCTCAGCCTCCTTTCCGTCACTACCCTTGACCGTATGAGCATGGATGTTGTGCACTCGCGTGGTGTTAGCACTGTGTCGCTGCGTTCGTCTGGTCTTGTCGTACTGCATGCCATCGCCTGTGGCAACCTGTGGCATGTACCTCGCCTTTCCCCCTCTCCTTCCGTCTCCTCCCCGTCGGCCGCCACAGGCCATGTGTTTGTCACTAGTACGCTTTCTCCTTAGCACACTCGCCTCTTGCACCGCTATCTCTGCCACATCCACACTACCGCCGTAGACAGCATACTCTGCACCCAGTCGGCTCGGAGACTTTCCCCCTCCCGTGCCCCACTGAGTGCATTGATTGCGCTCAAGGGAAAATGCACTGGTCCATGTACCCTTTGTCTTCCTCCCGTGTGTCCGCCCCTCTCGACCTTGTCCGTTCCGACGTCATGGGCCCTCTCCCCACCGAGTCCGTCGGCGAGCACGGCCGTTATATCCTCACACTCAGTGACGACTATTCTTGCTACTGCTGGGTCTTTTGCCTTCGGNGGCCTTGACCCGGAGACTTTCCCCCTCCCGTGCCCCACTGAGTGCATTGATTGCGCTCAAGGGAAAATGCACTGGTCCATGTACCCTTTGTCTTCCTCCCGTGTGTCCGCCCCTCTCGACCTTGTCCGTTCCGACGTCATGGGCCCTCTCCCCACCGAGTCCGTCGGCGAGCACGGCCGTTATATCCTCACACTCAGTGACGACTATTCTTGCTACTGCTGGGTCTTTTGCCTTCGGTAGAAGAGCGATGTCGCCCAAGCCATCCAGGACTGGCTTATCTTCGCGAAGCGCGAGTGTGGCCACTCTCTTTGCCGCTTTTGCTCTTATCGCGGTGGTGAGTACATGGGTGAGACCACAACCTTTCTCGCCTCCCGCGGGATCCACCATGAGACATCCGAGCCCTACACGCCCACCCAGAACGGTGTCTCCGAACGGTGGAACCGTACCATGGCCGACGCCTTCCGCACCATGCGGGTCGAGTCCGGTCTCTCCGATGGCTTCTATTTTGAAGCCATGGCCTACATGACCTGGGTCTGGAATCGGATTCCCCACGGTCCCCTTCCCCGCCAGTCCACGCCGTACCAGCATTGGTGCGGTCAGCGAGCTGACCTTCGCCCGGCTCGCGTCTGGGGGTGCGTGGACATTGTGTGGCTACCCGCCCCGTAGCAGGGCGGCAAGCTCGCCCCCAGCGGACGTCCCTGCACTTTCCTCAGTGTCTCTCATCAGTCCAAGGCCTGGCGCTTCTGGGATCCCTCTCGGCACTACATTATCGAGTCCCGGGATGCCCTCTTCTTTGAGGACATGTTTCCTCGTGACCTCATTCGCTCCGGCTCGTCCATGTCTATCCCGTCACGTGGGGGAGTGGTGAGTCCGTCCTCCGTCCTGTCGCTTCCGGGTGACACATCCCTTAGTCCCTTTGACCCGGTAGCCCCAGTCGCATCCGCTGGCCCCTTCGAGCCGGCACCCTCAGTCGCGTGTGCTGGTCCCTCCGGACCAGCAGCCCCTGTCGCGTCCGCTGGTCCCTCCGGGCCGGCAGCCCCAGTCGTGTACAGTGGTCCCTCTGAGTCGGCAGCCCCAGTCGCATCTGCTGGTCTCTCCGGACCAGCAGCCCCAGTCACATCCGCTGGTCCCACCGGGTCGGCAGCCCCAGTCGGGTACACGGGTCCGTCTGAGCCGGCAGTTCCAGCCGCGTCCGCTGGTTCCGACGGACCGGTAGCCCCAGTCGCGTCCGCTGGTCCCTCCGGGCCAGTAGCTCCAATCGCGTCCGCTGGTTCCTCTGGGCCGGCAGCCCCAGTCGTGTACACTGGTCCCTCTGAGCCGGTAGTCCCAGTTGCATCCGCTAGTCCCGACGAACCGGCAGCCCCAATTGCGTCCGCTGGCCCCTCCGAGACAGCAGCTCCAGTTGCGCCCACTGGCCCCTCCGGGCCAGCAGCCCCGGTCGCATCCGCCCGCCCCTCTGGGCCAGCAACCCCGTCATCGCGCTGGCCGAGGCGGTCAAGGAGGCGGTGTGGCTCCACAGGTTACTGGGGAGCTGGGCGTGCCGCAGCTGGAGCCAACGGTGGTGCAAGAGGACAACACTGGCTCCATCTCGCTAACCAACAACCGGACGGAGCACAGGAGGACGAAGCACATCGACGTGCGTTACCACTACGCATGGGACATGGTCTAGAAGGGGCAGGTGGTGCTGTAGCACTGCAGCACACACAACATGCTTGCGGATTGCTTGACCAAGGTGCAACCCGCGGACTGGCACGCGATGAGCGTGGCCGGGCTTGGGATGACCAGCTATGATGGGTTGGAGGGTGCAGCCGAAGATTAGAAAGAGCAAGCTGGAGCAGCGGGCATGGTAGGTGCAAGGGGGAGAATGTTGAAGAAATGCCCCTCTGCATGCCCAAGTGCGGCGCCGGGAGGCGTCGACGGGCCGCCAGAAAGTGGAAACTCCGCTCCGGCAAATCTGGCGACTCAAGGATTACTCGGATCCTAAAATGGATAATTGCACCTTAAAGTTGAAGAGTTGTTGAATCTGGTGGAAGTTGTTTCACCGGAATCGGACAAGTATCAAGGGAGATATGGCCTTTCAAAGTGGGGGTGTGCGCAGCGGCTCTGGGAGCCGGCTTCGACTTGAAATCCTGTGGATTATCGACCGGATTGAGTAACAAAAACACTGGAGAAATTGCTCCGGAAGGCCGGCCAAGGCGTCTGGTGGATAATCCACATGATCTAGTGGATCATCCACCGGATCCAGTAGTGCAGGTTGTTACTGAGGGACTTAGCCAAAATCATGGCTCAGCGTCCGAAACTCAGTAGTACGTTTCGTTACTCGGGGACTTGGTCAAAATTATGAATGCAGGTCCGCGGACAAGTTTCGAACCTTGTCACACCCCATCACCAAACTCAACCCAAAAGTGGGGAGGGTGTGTGGAAACAGTGCAGGGGACCCCCCACACCATGTGCAATGGGATTTGCGCCTTGGAAAAGGTGCTTCGCATGTGAAGGAAGGCGCCACGGCGTGTGGCAGCGTCAAGCTTCTGTGGTGGGTGAGACATGCGCTTTGGCAAGCGCAACTTGGGCCAGGCTTTGCCAAATTGTGCACGGTTTAGTGCGTTGGAGAGATCATGACTAACCATATAAATTTTCTCATCACGTCCATGTTCAAAAACCAAAACACAAAATGCTGTTATTCCCTTTGCAATGTGATTGTCTCTAAATTACTGCTCACATAGCGCGAGGCGACTAGAAAGCGCATGCTCAGTCTCAGATTCGCCCAAAACAGTAGACGTGAACCACTAGAGACGATCAGAAAAACGTCGGGACCGCATCCCGCGGATTCCTCCTGACACCTGGCCACAACCGCATGACTCAACATTGTATTCTCTTTCAACCTTCTTGCACATTTCTTGTATTTTCCTGAGGTTAGAGCCCTTCATGTGGCTGTGCAAGTGTTGAATCATGTGGTTTTTACATCTTACCTCGGACTCTGCTTTCGATGGCAGTGTTTGGTAGTAGTTGATGGCTACACAGATCGTAACTGGGCATGGAGCCTTGATGAATGCACTCGGATAGGCTAAGTGTTCCTGCTAGGTGGCACCGTTGTGTCATGGTGCAGCGGCAAGTTGGGCTTGATTGCACATAACTCATTTGAGGTTGAGTATGTTGTGTTGGGGCCTAAGGCTACTGAAGTGGTGTGGGTGGAACGTTTATTTTGTGAGTTGCGTCAGTCTGTGTCATGTTGATTGGTATGCACCTTGTCCACTGGCTAACTGGCTGGTTGCACGGAAAGACAAGGCATGCACTGCTCTATGGAGTACGTCCCCTTGGTCTGTTCTGAGATAGGCCAGGAAAGCACTGCCCATAATGGGTATGTGCCCTGGAGATCATCATAGGAAACAAAACATTGTGGACTAGTTGGGACAGGCGCCGGAGCTCATGGGTCGCGGGCTCAAACCCTGTGACGGCCGCATTTTTTTTTGTGGCCTAAAATGGGATAGGAAGCTTCTAGGAAGCTTACTAGAGCCTGGCTTGAGGATGACACTTGGCGGTCTTAGGACGCGCCAAGTAGGACTGTAGGCTGAGGTTGGTTCCTGTGGAGCCACTATGAGCAGAAGCATTAGCAATTCTCTGCAAGTATAAAAGCCTGTGCCCTACATGNAACATTGTGGCCTAGTTGGGACAGGCGCCGGAGCTCATGGGTCGCGGGCTCAAACCCTGTGACGGCCGCATTTTTTTTTGTGGCCTAAAATGGGATAGGAAGCTTCTAGGAAGCTTACTAGAGCCTGGCTTGAGGATGACACTTGGCGGTCTTAGGACGCGCCAAGTAGGACTGTAGGCTGAGGTTGGTTCCTGTGGAGCCACTATGAGCAGAAGCATTAGCAATTCTCTGCAAGTATAAAAGCCTGTGCCCTACATGCATCCATTCACAGTTCTTGCCTTTGAGACTCCTCACAGAGTGTCCAACCAAGGGTAGACACTAAAGACCTTCATGCGGACTTCGTGAAGTTGCAAGCCAAACGAGCCAAAAGTGTGGATCCCTCGTTCGAATGTGATATGTTATCTTGGTTGCAATACCAAGAGCGGTTGGCGGTCTCCCATGTCGGGACCCGTTTTCTAGACCGTTGCTATGTAGCGCATTGACAAAAGGTTATGGGCCCACACTTCTGGTTATAAGACACGCTTCCAAGACCGACTAGCGCGTGGTCTTGCAGGGCGCACAGGTACAATAGGTGCACGAAGATCGGACGGCTCCAATCTGCTCCATCGGCTCCACTGGGTTCTTCAGGTAGTGTGCGCGCACGTGACGGACTAGGGGACGAGGAACTGCTTTTGTCTATATTGGACAAGACCCTTGAGCCCCAACGGGATTAAGCTCTACCCCTTTTTTAGAGGGTGGTACGACCCTGAGTTCTCTCACGACGGTACCATCGTGTTAGGCGATCATCGGCGGGAGGGGTATGCAACGGAACCAATTGCACCTTTGATAATGGTCGCAGTTAGCAGCCTCATCAGCCTCATCGGCCTCAACAAAGCAGAGTAGCAGCGAAGTAGAGAAGATGAGCAACCGCAGGAAATGGCGGATCCGACTCAAGCCCGCCTTGAGGCGGGTATGTCCAAATTCACGGGGACAGGTTTTCCCTTGTGGACATGGTAGTTTGAGATTTTCATGAACGTGCGGGGCTACCTTGACATCCTAAAAGGGACCAAGACAGCACCTGTCGATGCGAGAGTGACCACGCATGCGGCTGACCTTGCAGCATGGACGATGAAGAACAACATGGCTCTCACCATTCTTGTGATGTCCATCAATGAGACTCAATCGAGTCGAGGCCTACGCAAAACTCTCATGCGTGCATCAATCAAATGCCCTAGCAAACCGACTCTTCATCTTCCAAAGGTTGATGTCGATGAGGGTGAGCGAAGGAGAATCGATACCCGCATTTTTGCAGTCGTTCGACAACGTGCTGCAAGAGGTCCAAAAAATGGAATGGAATCTTGACTCCAACATGTGTGCCATGATTCTTCTGATGGCGCTGCCGGAAATCTAGGAGTCCTTGATCACCGTATTTGGCGGTTGGAAGGAGGCAGATCTGATGTATGAGGCTGTCGCCGAACACGTCCGCAACGAGTTCATGCGACGTAGTCGCAATGAGGCAAACATCTCAGCCTATGCCTCTTGCTTTGGTGGACAAGGTGCAAGCTCTCGCTCCAGTCAAGGCAACAGCGGAAGCGGTGGTTGTGGAGGGAAAGGCAATGGTGGCGGGAAGAGTTTAAAAAAGCCCGGCAACTGTCACAACTGTGGCAAGGCTGGGCACTGGGCTAGGGACTGTCGTAGTCCCAAGAAAGAAGGCGGGAACAAAGGTGGGAAGGAAAAGAATGAGCTCACCAACATGATGGCTAGAGGGTTGCCCATGAAGGGGGCAGCGATCCTTAGGCCCGGGGCATTCGCCCTTGAATCGGGCACCAACCACCACTCATCAAAAGAGAAGGGTGGATTTGTCTCCATGGCCGAATCTATCATGCGCATCAAGTGTGCAAACGGCGGCGTCGTCCAAGCTATGGGCGAAGGGGACAAGGTGATCACGCTCAAGGTGAACGGTGTGGAGAAGGCGGTCAACCTTCAAAAGGTGGTGTACATGCCCTCCTTTGCAGCCAACTTGTTGTCAGTCTCACAAATCATTGACAACAACATGACAGTGGTGTTCACCAACAAGGAAGCTGTGGCCCTAAAAAACGAAGACATCCACATTTTTTCCACCAAAGACGACCTCAATTTCCAAGATTCGATGGCCTCTACGTGCTTCAAACCAAAGTCACCAAGGCGTCGGATGAGGGACTTGCATGTGCGACCAAGACAGTGGCACCGGAGCCAAAGGATGCACCACCGGCGACCGTTGCGGCCGCCACATCAACCAAGGACACTGACGCTGAGCTGTGGCACCGGCGATTTGGCCACGTGGTCAACAGCACACTGCAGAAGATGCATGAGCAAGAGGTAGTCTGCGGAATGGAAGGGTGCGCCATGAAGCATGGCGATGGGTGCACATTGTGTGAACCATGCCTCCAAGCGAAGGCAAAGAAGAAGCCGTTTGGGAGGGGAGGTCAACAAGCAGAGCATGTCTTGGAACTGATACACAGTGACGTGTGTGGACCCTTTTGCACAACGTCCAATAGAGAAAGAAATTACTTCCTGACCTTCATTGACAACCACAGCCGCAAATTGTGGATCTACTTCCTTAAAACAAAGGGGTTGGTCAAGGAGAAGCTCCTCAAGTTTGTTGCCATGGTAGAGCGGCAAACGTCCAAGAAAGTGAAGCCGCTCCGAAGTGAAAACGGGAGTGAGTACGAGGCATGCAAGCCTTGGCTCAAGTATCATGGCATTCGCCACGAGCAAACCACCCCTTACAACCCCCAAAACAATGGCATTGCCGAGAGGATGAACCAGACCCTGCTCGGTATGGTGCAAAGCGTGCTCTTCAATGCCAAGGTACCACCTCACTTTTGGGTAGAAGCAGCAACAACGGCCTACTACCTCTTAAACCTCACACCAGCAACTGCCTTGCGGAAGCATTGAAAGGAGCAGGACAAGCTGCTGAAGACTCCACAGGAAGCATGGTCGGAAAAGGAACCCAACGCATCTCATATGAAGGTGTTCGGGTCAACTGCATGGGTAAAGATCCAGTCGGGAGAAGGTAGAGGCAAGCTCGACGCACGTTCCAAGAAGTGCGTCATGGTTGGGTATGGCACATCACACAAAGCATATCGGCTTTGGGACCAGGCAGCAGGCAAACTCGTGAGGAGCAGCGACGTCGTGTTTGACGAAAGCACCCTTGGAAAGGGAGAGCTGCTGGACCCGATCCTCGCTCCCAAAGCGGGAGATCGGATAGTGTTGCTTGAGTCCGGAGACCAAGCACCCGACAACTGGCTCGCTTTGCCAGTAGGTGGTAGGAATGGGAGAGTAGCTGAGGAGGATGACGCAACATCTGACATGGACACGGATACCAAGGCGTCTGGGGCTTCCGAGTCTGACTTGGAGTCTGACGACTCTTCTGATGACGATGACAACGACGACACACCACCATTTGTGGAAGCACCTGCACCAAAGCAAGAAGTCGCACCAGCACCCTGGCATAGCTTGCAACCAAAGAAAGGACCTTTGCGGTATGAAGACGATTGGAATGGTCTTAGCTGGTCGTGCATGGCTCAGGGAGAGCCATCCACAGTAGCGGAGGCAATGAATGGCCAAGATGCGGCCAAGTGGAAGGAGGTAGTGGACAGCGAGCTCGCGTCCATTGCCAAGAACAGCACGTGGGTGCTGGTGGATAGACCCGACAAGGCCCGCGTGGTGGGATCCAAGTGGGTCCTCCGAGTGAAGAAGAAGCAAGACGGCAAAATTGAAAAGTTCAAGGCAAGGGTAGTGGCAAAGGGGCTCCATCAACGGCCGGGCTCTGAGTACGACAAGACATTCCCGCCTATCGTGACCTTTGCCTCCATCCACTCTCTCCTTGCTATCGCAGCCGCAAAGAACCTGGAGATACACTAGATGGATGTCACAACAGCTTTCCTCTATGGGAAGCTAGACAAGGAAGTGCTGATGGAGGTGCTCGAAGGATTCAAAGCTCCCGAGGGCAAAGTGTGTAAGTTGGTGAAAGCGCTCTACGGGCTGAAACATGCCCCAAGGATATGGTACAAAGAGATGGACAGTTTCATGACTGGTCTCTCCTTCGCTCATTGCCAAAATAATCCGGGCATGTACGTGCGCGATGATGGGAGTGGGCTGATGCTCGTTGCGCTCTATGTGGATGATCTGATCATTTGCTTTTCTTCGGTTGAGCCGCTGGATGAGCTGAAGTCTGACCTCAGCAAAAGGTTCAAAATGAAGGACATGGGTCCTCTCGAGTACTACCTTGGGATCGCCATCCATCGCAACCGAGCAGCAGGCACCATCGAACTCAACCAAACCAAATACATTGGTGAGGTACTAAAGCGCTATCACATGGAAGACTATAAACCTGTCAGCACCCCAATGACGACCGATGCAAAACTGAAGGCCTCAACTTCGCCGAGCAATGAAGCAGAACAAAGGAAGATGCAAGAGATCCCTTACCAGTCTGCCGTGGGCAGCATCATGTTTGCCATGGTAGGGACTCGTCTGGACATCTGCTATGTTGTGGGACAGGTGAGCAGGTTTGTGGCCAACCCAGGGCCACAACATTGGCAAGCAGTCAAGTGCATCTTGCGCTACCTACAGAAGACACGTCACATGGGCCTCTTCCTTGGAGGCTAAGAAGGTACGGACCCCCTCCGCCTGAAGTGCTACATCGACGCCGACTGGGGAGGAAATCTTGACGACCGGAAATCCACCTCTGGATACGTGTGCATCTTGAATGGCGCTGTCATCTCATGGGCCAGCAGAAAGCAGGATTGTGTTTATGTGTCTATTGCTGAGGCAGAGAACATTGATTTGTCTGAGTTGTGCAAGGGGACTCATTGGTTGCGCAGCATGCTTGTCGAAATGACAGTGCCACAGGAGGAAGCCACAGTTGTACACGTAAACAACATGAGCGCCATCTCGATGGCTCAAGATAAGATCATCTCCCGGCGAACGAAGCATATCGACATACATTACCACTACTCCTATGACTCGGTCATGAAGAACGTGGTGGACTTGCAGCACTACGGAACCAAGAGCATGCTTGCAGACTGCATGACCAAGCCGCTGGAGAGCGACTTGCACTATGCAGGCATTTGTGGATTTGGCATGAGGAGTGCGGCAGAGGATGGGTGAGCCCCAAGGCATCAATGTAGCCCACTGAGCGACAGATGGACAGAGGTGAAAGGGAGAGATTTGTTGAAAGGTATGCACCTTGTCCACTGTCTAGCTGGAAAAGACAAGACATGCACTGCTGTATAGAGTATGTCCCCTTGGTCTATTCTGAGATAGGCCAGGAATGCAATGCCCATAATGGGTATGTCCCCTGGAGATCATCATAGGAAACACAATATCGTGGCCTTGGTGGGACAGGCGCCGGAGCTCATGGGTTGTGGGCTCAACCCCCGCGACGGCCGCATTTTTCTTTGTGGCCCAAAATGGGACAGGTAGCTTCTAGGAGGCTTACTACGGCTGGCTTGAGGATGACACTTGGCGGTCTTAGGATGCGCCAAGTAGGACAGTAGGCTGAGGTTGGTTCCTGTGAAGCCACTCTGAGCAGAAGCATTAGCAATGCTCTGCAAGTATGAAAGCATGTGCCCTGCATGCATCCATTCAAAGTTCTTGCCTTTGAGACTCCTCACAGAGTGTCCAACCAAGGGTAGACACTAAAGACCTTCATGCGGACTTTGTGAGGTTGCAAACCGAACGAACCTTAAGTGTGGATCCCTCGTTCGAGGGTGATATGTTATCTTGGTTGCAATATCAAGAGCGGTTGGCGGGTTCCCATGTCGGGACCCATTTTCTAGACCATTGTAATCCGGCGCATTGACATGTCATGCATCATTCTATGCTGTGAAACGTAGAGTTCTATAGCCATTGTAGAGAACCCATACGTGTTTCATGCATAATCAAAGCAAATTGTTTTTTAGAATCACTTTATACATGATATTTGACAGCAATAGGTTATCGTTGACATCTAGGTCGGCATGAACATGCGACGAGCTGAATTTCCTGACCAAGGCATTGGAACACAGAAATTTCATGGTGGCCATTCATTTTGGTGTGCTTTTGCCTCGTGCCTGAGCGTGGCTGAGAATGGAGTGTGAGAGCATGGAATATTGAGCATCTTGTTGCGCACCTGTTTATTATCGTGAGAGTTTTCGCGATGGACTGGCTCTTGAGCCTGATTTGCATGTTTTGCATCTTGTGTCCACTGATCAGTGCTGGATCTGTGTGTATGACTAGTTGTAGCATCCGGCTCAAGACATTCCATCTCTAGGTCTAGACAGCATTGCGGTTGGATGACTGTGCATGTGTTTATGGTCAAAAGAAAAAACTTGGGCTGGTTTTAGGACAAATTGACACTGCGGTGTGCGTCACCTGCCGTGTGCCGTGGCAGGTAAATATGTTGTGTGCTTGTCATTTGTCATTTCTCTTTTCATACTAAGCTATTGTAGATTATGAGACTTTGCGTGACCCCTTAGCCTAACCCTTGCTGTTGCTTGTACGTACTTGCTGGCGAGTGCATTAACTGACTGAACAATGTCACAACGTGGGTGACAGCAAGGCTAGAAAGCTTCCTAGTAGTTTCTCAAGTCCATAGGTGGCATGGAGGGAGGTGAGTGAGTGAGTGAGTGAGAGAGAGAGAGAGAGAGAGAGAGAGAGAGAGAGTAAAGACAGATGTGCAAGAACTAACACACAATAAGACGACGTCATGCATGGAGCAAGATGCATACATCTTGGCAGGTGTGAGTGAAAAAGTGAGGCAAG
>SZWC01005002.1:121509-144577 GCA_023375785.1 Penium margaritaceum | reverse complement strand
GGAACCGAAGCGTGTTCCGGGCAGCATCCAGAATGCCCCAGGGTTCTCTCGAAGTGTCCGCCACTGTTGACTAGCTTTCTCGCTACTCCACACCATGTCGTTCATGTTCGCTCGCATGTTTTTCTCGACCACTACTACCACACTATTTCTACCATCGTAGTTTGGACATCGAAGCTGAACAGTAGCAACCCTCGTCGCTAAGCCCAATGTTTTTCTTCCTCCAATTCAGCCACTGCCGAGAGACCAAGTTGCTGCAGGCCGCTGCCGCTCTCTGTCCCAGATGCGGCAGCGCAGCAGACCTTGTGGAGTCCGCCGTCGTCACGCGCGTCTTCTTCGCGCCCATGTGGCAGTCCTCCCAGAGCGGCCCTTTCATGGAGTGCACCAACTGCGGCCTCTCCGCTTCAGTCGACGAATTCTCCCGCGCGCACGAGCAGATGAGGTCCTTTCAGGCCCAGCCGCCACCACCGCCGCCGCCCTCTTGCTGGAGCTGCTCTGGCCCCATATCCCCTGAGCACCGATTCTGTCCCTTCTGCGGGGTGAAGCTGTCCTAAGGCTCCACATCCTCGTCCTTGGCCTCTTGTGGCACTCTTGGCCTCCACGTCCAGCCATCTTCCCTCTTTAGCGTTTCGTCAGCGTGCTCGCCGGCAGCAGACCTCATTCTGCCCTGCTGCAGTGTGTGCCAGCAGGGGCCATGCTCCTCAAGGCGGAATGGGCCTGCCACTTCCTCGGAGCTGGAGGTACCCAGGCCTGTGGTCATTGCAGTTACTAGTGCCTGGAGGTGATCAGCTCTGGCACAGCAATTGACATGACCGTGAGGCCTGCTGGGACCTAGGATGTCCCTGGTAGTTTTTGGGATGTGCGTTCATCGCCAGGGCAGGATGAAGAAATTATTTTCCTGTAACCTTACCAGGCCCGTTGTCCTCCGTGGTGTACATAGCAGCTCCTTCAATGGCGACACTTCTCCGCAGGGTGAGTCACAATCTTGGACTAGGAACGTTCGCTGATGTCAAGTAAAGCAAGCTTTCGGGCTTTGTCTTGACCTGCTTAGGCCTGTGCGCTGCTCCACTAGGGTACTGCTTCTACCACTGGGCCATGGGAAGCATTGTTCCATATGAGCTCTGGTCTTGGGGCTAGCCCACTCCAATCTTAGAGGCTTGTTCCTAAGCAGCGACAAACGAGATTGCGGCTCGGGGAAATCTTCCAGGATTCAAAGCAGACTCGAGGGCGAGAGCCTCTGCTGTGTTCAGACAGATCTTTAGGCACAGGTGAAGCTGTTCGCAGGATGGCTCAACGTTGATGTAATCTACAGAGCTACTCGGGCAAAAATCCCGTTTGTCGTTCTATACTTGTTCCTAAATGCCCAGCCTCCATGCTTTCTGGTTACCATCTTATTAAGAAAATGAGTAAAGCTTCCTAGCAACGTAGCTGCTGACTAGGCGTCAGTGCCTGATCAGACGGTGTTGACAATCACAGGTCGTACACACTACGGCACGGGTTTGGCTAGGAGACACAAGGCAAAGTGTGAGAATGCTTTAATATAGCATATGCAGAGAGAGAATGACAAATGACAGGTCCTAGGCATAAGTACATGCCGCGGCGCACGGCGGGTGTCGCACGCGGCAGTCCAAGAGCTGTCCTAAAACCGGCCCAAGACCACTATTTTGGCGTAACTCTGCGCACACATGTCAGAATGCTACGTCGTCTCAACCTAGACGTGCAGAATCAAAAGACGGACGCTACGACTGGTCACATGCATGCATCCATCGACAGACAATGAGCATACAATGCAAAAACATGCAAATAGGTCACATGGCCGAAAGACGCCTGCAAGATGTGAAGACACAACAGAGAGTCCCGGTGGCATCTGGAGCTCTGGTGCAGTGGTCGGCCAGCTCCAAGCTGGTAGTCCGCCGCCTGTCGTCGCGCCGGTGTCACCAGGGCCGCCTGCCTCAGGGATCTGCACGAGTATGGTCACAGCCGGGTGGTCACAGTCAATTGTACAGGAACGGCACAAAACACAACACTCCCCCATGACCCGATGGTACGCATGTCCATACGCGTGCAGCACTGGTACGAACACAATAGTGAGTGACACAAACAGATGAGACGTAGACGCACATCCCACACTCAACCACTCTCACGCACGGGGCGAAGCCCAACAGAACGAATGGCCACGACGAACTTTCTGCGAGCAAGTGCCTTCGTCAAGAAATCAGCACGATGCATGTTAGTACCAACCCACATGATGGAAATCACGCGTCGCTCCACCAGATCACGAACGAAGTGATGCTCAACCGCAATGTGCTTTGTGCGAGCATGAAAAGCACCAGAGTTCTCCGCAATGGCGAGAGCACTCTGATTGTCGCAACGCAGCACAATGGCGGGTACTGACTACCCAAGCTCAAGAAACAAGCGATGCAGTCATACTGCCTCAGTAGCCCCTGCACCCAAAGCAACATACTCTGCCTCTGACGAGCTACGTGCAATGCAGCCCTGCTTCCCGCTTCGCCAAGACAAAGCGGTACCATCGAGCAGAAACACGTAGCCAGTACCACTGCGCCCATCAGGGCTCCCAGCCCAGTCACTGTCAGTGTAACCGTCAAGGACCACCTAACACTGGCGACGAAAGCAGAGTCCGAGGTACGCCGTGGAGACCACGTACCGTACCACTCGCATAACCGCGTGAAGAGCTCTCGCACGTGGAGCCTGCGAGAACTGAGCGAGGAGATTGACGGCGAACGCGATGTCAGGACGCGTGGTGGTGGCCACGTACATCAGAGATCCGATAAGACGGAGGTACAAGGTCACATCCATTGTCTCCCCCAGCTGTGTAGGGTCATCCACCTCAGGGCATCCTGCCCATCGGGTGTAAGAGGTGTGGAAGCGGATGGCACTGCACCAAGGAGATCGCTGAAGCGCTCCCCCACGACTCGTGCGTATCGGGCCTGATGCAGCAACAGTGTCTGATGTCTGCGATCTCGCACGATCTCCATACCTAGAAACACCGACGCAGGACCGAGGTCCTTCATCCTGTAGGCAGTCTGCAGGACAACCTTGGCCTCCTTCACGGCCTCCAGGAACGGAGACGCAATCAAGAGGTCATCAACATAGACCAGGATGGCGGTGAACCGCTCGGGTGTCGGTAGGATGAAGAGCGAGGGGTCTGCCTCGCTCTGTACGTATCCTACGCGAGTTAAAGTGCCAGTGATCTCCCGGTTCCAACACCGTGGAGATTACTTGAGGCCGTACAAGGACTTGCGCAAGCGCCAAACCTTGTCACTATCCTCAAAATCTGGTAGCTCAGCCACGTAAATCTCCTCATCCAGAGAACCATGGAGGAACGCAAAGTGTTCACCTATCTGATGCAATTCCCAGTCATGCTGAGTCACTACAACGAACAGAGTTCGAGCTGAGGTCATGCGGCCGACAGGGGCAAAGGTGTCAGTGTAATCGACTCCCTCAATCTGAGAGTACCCCTTGACGACCAAACGGGCCTTGTGGCGTTCCAGTGAGCCATCCGGCTTCACCTTCTTGCGAAAGACCCACTTGACCTGAATCGCCTTCCTCCCAAGGGGAAGGTGGAGAAGCTCATAGACTCTGTGCTCTCGGATAGCGCGAAGCTCATCCTCGCAAGCAGCTCGCCAGGCATCGACATCCTCCGATGAGAGAGCTTCCCTCTATGTGCCAGGGTCAGGCGCCATGGAGGGGGAACTCTGCGTGGCGGGTGTACACGCCTGAGTGTCGGGCTTGACGGCCACGAGATCAGCTGCTGCGTCACAGGCGATATGGAACTCGCGAGTGACCAGGTCGTGCCCTACAGGGCACGCTGGATGTACCTTTAAAAGCTTGGTGCGAGCACTCAGGCCTAAGGCCTTTGTGCCTGGATCACCACTCGCGATGCTGCGAGTGGAACGCCTGGGTCCGAGACCCGACGCTCGCTGAGCTCCGGAGTCTAGTGGTCGAAGGCGGCCACCAGGCTCACGAGAGTAACCGGAGGTCGAGGGGCGCACCTCAGGCTCAGGGACAGGTACGACCACAGGAACGGGTACGACCACAGCTGGTGAGGGCTGAGACGAGGCAGTCGGAGAAGCCGAGCGAGAAGATGAGTGCGTGGTAGACACGGGGCTGGGTGTGACAGCAGGAAAGGCTGGTCCAGACACTGAGGCGGGGGTGTCAACCGACGTAGGAACGGGAGTGGGCAAGACTGGGTCAGAGGCAGGAGCAGGGGTGCCGGCAGACACAGGGGATGGTGTAGGAGGAGGTGTGAGAGAAGAGGTACATGTGGGGTGTGGAACAGGCTGTACAGGCGAGATCTCTGGGCCGACAGCAATGATAGCCGGATCATCAAGGGCTGGAGATCGAGAGGGGACTCGAGCGGACACATCAGCCGGACGCGAGATGGTCGCTGGCATAGAAGTCTCCCCCATCCGCCGAGGACCCTCACAGGAAGGGACATGGGCTGCGGAGAGGGATGTGATCGATGTCAGGTAACGATACGTGAGTGACTAAAAAAACAGCGCGTCATGGGACTCAATGACGCGACGGCGAGTGGGGTCCCAAAAACGCCTAGCCTTCGACCGCGAGGAGATGCCAATGAAGGCACACAGGCGACCCCGACGGGAGACCTTGGACGCTTGCTGGTCCTCGGTGTACCACACGGAGGCCAAGGACCCCCAGACGCGAGCGAGACGAAGATCAGCACGGTGGCCAAACCAGAGCTCGTACGGTGTAACATGGTCCGGAAGTGGACCATGCGAAAGGCGGTTCCAGACCCAAGTCAGGTAGGCAAAGCCCTCGAAGGTGAAAGACTCTGGGAGACCGCACTCAAACCGCATGGCGCGAAACGCATCCTCCATGGTGTGGTTCCAATGCTCAGATACACCGTTATGCTGTGGAGTAGCAGGAGCGGAGACCTGGTGAAAAATCCCGTGTTCAGCAAAGAAGGAGTTCATCTCGCCAAGGAACTCGCCTTCGCAATCCGAGCGAAAAGTATGTGGCATGTGGCGAGACTGACGCTCAGCCATCACGAGCCAGAGCCAAACCGCAAGGGCGGCGTCACTCTTCTGACGCAGACTATAGACCCACCGCATCCGGGTGAAGTCATCAGTCAGCGTCAGAACGTACCGGCCCCTTACGGCCAGGGACTCGACCGGGAGAGGACTGAGAAGGTCTGAGTGGACCAACTCGAGAGGCCTAAGCGCTCGGGAACGCGAGTCAGGGTAGGTGCACCGGTGCATCTTCCCCTGAGCGCAGAAAAGACAGTCGGTCTTGGGTGGCTTCTCAAAAGAAGCCACGTCAAGACCAAGAGTAGGCTGTGTCCGAATGAGCTTCGACACAGTGTCGGAGTCCACGTGACATAGATGACGATGAAGCAACCACTAGTGTTCCGAGGATAGAACACCAGTGACTAAAACACGACCGGATGAGGAGGGAGAGCAAGGGGAGGACGGCCGAGCGATACAATACAAACCATCTATGACTGAAGCACGCAAGAAAATGCTACGGGTGTCAGTAGCAGTCACGGTCGCTGAATCAGCGGTGTGCTCTACAAAGAGACCCATCAGAGTGCAGGCACGCACAGAAAGTAGGCTGTGCTCAAGATCAGGCACAAACAACACATCAAAAAGATACAAGGGTCCAGACAGACCGTCGAAACATACAACCCCCACACCATGGATTGGCAAGGACTGACCAGAGCCTGTACGAACAGAACGGACAGTCGTGACAGGACCAAGTACAACAAAGTCACTACGACGGCACGTCATGTGATGGGTGGCCCCTGAATCGATGACCCAAGTGCCACTGGAGTCACGACTGGTTGACGTCACTGTACAACGAGCAATGGAACACTCGGCATCAGAGGGACGCTGAGCCGACAGTGGGGAGGAACGACGTACATCACGAAGATGAGACTCATGAATCTATTCAGTGCAGTCAGGCCCATCATCATCACATGCTGACTGTGCTCCCCCACACGCGTCATCAGGAGCCACGGGAACGGATGAACAAGCAGTGTGTGAACCACCCGACGATGACAACACACTCGCACCTCCCCGAAAGCGAAGCGCCAGAAGATGACGAAGCTCGGCGATGGTGCGGTCGCGTGGGTCCGGATCACTGCTGCTCGCCGGTGAGGACGCAGGAACAGCTGCAGTCGTGGCCGCCGCACGTCCCGGGGATGGTGCGGGGAATGCGCCGGACGTGGAACGAAGAGCATGAGTAGCCTGGAGCCCACGGGTGATCCGCGCCCAGTCAAGCGGCTGCTGGCACTCGGTGTAGCGATGGGCGCCTCCACAGTTGTAGCAGTGCACAAAATGGCCACTACTACCACTCGATGGCAACTGTTGCTGACATGATCCACGCTTCCTATTCTTCTTCTTCCCCTGGGCGGCTGCTGCAACGCCCTATGTCTACATGGGTGTAGACGGGGTCGAAGAGGAGGAGAAAGAGGAGGTGGTCATGATGGAGGTGGATGAGGGTGACTGCAGAAGAGAAGATGATGGTGATGCGACGACTGCTGCATCGAGGGAGGTCTCCTGATGCGCTACTACTGCCTCACGGGCTGAAGTCACCTGGAGAAAAAGCAGATGCGCCCAAGGAAGGAGCTGTAGGGTGGCTGAGAAAGGCTCAAGGACAGCGTCACTGTACCGTGTGAATATGTCCGTGTACTCAAGGCAAACTCCGAGCATGATCGTCCGAAGCGCCCACAACTGTGTGCCTCCTGAGGTCCCCAGACACGTGTAGATATGCATAGCGCGTCGCCAGTAATCCGCTGCAGACTCCATAGGCCTCTGACGAAACGAATCGAAAGCACTAATGTGTGACGCACGAGTGGCGTGCGTCTTTGCGGCCAGCAGGCATAACGCCACATCCCAGCCTCCACGGGGATCGGCGCCGGTGCCTGTGCCAGCCTCGCCAAGGAAGGGGTAGAAGTCGACGACAGTCTCGCGTGGCATGACGTAGAGAAGTCCGCGCATGGCCCGGGCTGCTGTCAGTGCCTGTGCTGGGTCTATGGACTGGTACGGGCTGTGGTAGTAAGGCCACACTCCCTCAGATGTAGCCCACACCTGAAACAGGATCTCCCAACAGTCAAAACCATCCTCGCTGATGTACCGAGGAGGTGGTGCCTCAAAGTCCTTAGGTTGCCGCTCCGTGGGGGGAGCAACCGCAGGCTGAGGAGGACGAGAGATGGGAAAAACTCATGGGAGAGGGTGATCGCCGGGATAGTCAGGTGATGATCATATCCGGGTAACCGGTGGAGGTCGGGTACCCGTCTGCAGCTGACGGAGGCGCTCCTGGAGAACTCGAATCTCGTGCTCTTGGGAATCATCCGTGATGCCTGGCATGAATTGCTCGTCGTGTAGTGGCTCATCATCAAGGAGGTCAGCAGGTGGTGGGTCAGGTGGAGCGCCTGTCACAGGTGTCTGGACCGAATGCTGGGTAGAGACCGCAACTCCGGCAGCTCCCTCAAAAATCCACGGAGGGGCTGTGGACTGAGTGTGCAGAAGCCCAATCAGCGTGCGGATAGCGTCAGTCTGCTCTCTCTGGAGACGACGCATCTCATTCTGCTGGCTGCGCAAGTCCTCAATGGCCTGCGAGCGTGGACTCAGTACACCAGACGAGGAGGAGGAGGGATCGCCTGGTCCCTTCTCCTTACTGTCGGACAGGCTCATGTCGCCGCTAAGTATGGGGAGACGGATGAAGTTTGTCGGATTTAAAAAGCGTCAGCGTTTCTCGAGCAGTTGAAACGCTGGCAACTTTTGACTGTCAGGCCAAAAAATTGACTAAGTATGGTGCTAACGTCAGCAAGTGGTTGCTGACGTCAGCACGACTGATGACATCAGCAAGAAAAATTGCTGATGTCGGCATGTCTTCCCTTTTTTTTTTTTCTTCGCGAATGTGCGCGCGCGTGCAGCCGCTCCGCGATGGCCGCGCGGACGCTGCGCGAAAGCTGCGCAGCAGCTTCCGCCCAGCTGCTGCTGCTGCTGCGCGCTGCGGCTGCTGCTCGCTGCCGCCGCCGCCCACTGCTACTGCTGCCGCTGCCGCTCTGCTGCTGCTGCTGCTGCTGCTGCTCTGCTGGTGCCACCGCGGCTGCCGCTGCTGCTGCTGCGTTGCTGTTGCCGCCGCTGCTGCTGCGCTGCTGCTACCGCTGCTGCTGCTGCGCTGCTGCTGCCGTCGCTACTGCTGCAGCCGCTGCTGCTGCACTGCTGCCGCCAGTGCCTCTGCTACTACTGCTCTGCTGCTGCGGCTGTCGGAGGGGCGGCTGCACTTACTGCAGCCGCCACGCACCTCGCGTGGCGGTGCACAACGCTGCTGCTGCCTCTGCTGCTGCGATCTCACGTGGTGGGTGGGGCTGCGTAGATGACGACCGGCTGTCTCCAACAGGAACTTTGCTACAGCGGTGACTCTCACTGCTGCTGCTCTGCTGCGTCTCTGCTACGCAGCTCAGTGAGAACTGTCTCACTGCTCTGATTCCATAAGAAAATGCATAGAAGCTTCCTAGCAACGCAGCCGCTGACTAGGCGTTAGTGCCTGATCAGACGGTGTCGACAATCACAGGTCGTACACACTACGGCACGGGTTTGGCTAAGAGACACAAGGCAAAGTGTCAAAATGCTTCAATATAGCATATGCAGAGAGAGAATGACAAATGATAGGTCCTAGGCATAAGTACCTGCGCGGCGCACGGCGGGTGTTGCAAGCGGCAGTCCAAGAGCTGTCTTAAAACCGGCCAAAAACCACTGTTTTGGCCGTAACTTTGTGCACACATGTCAGAATGCTACGCCGTCTGAACCTAGACGTGCAGAATCAAAAGACGGACGCTACGACTGGTCACATTCATGCATCCATCGACAGACAATGAGAATACAATGCAAAAACATGCAAATAGGCCTCATTGCCAGTCTACCGAAAGACGCCTGCAAGATGTAGAAGACACAGCAGAGAGTCCCGGTGGCATCTGGGGCTCTGGTGCAGTGGTCGGCCAGCTCCAAGCTGGTAGTCCGCCGCCTGTCGTCGCGCCGGTGTCACCAGGGCCGCCTGCCTCAGGGATCTGCACGAGTATGGACACGGCCGAGTGGTCACAGTCAACTGTATAGGAACGGCACTAAACACAACACTTACAAGTTGTAAGGAAACTCTATGTGTGCACACGTGATGAGTGAATCAGCAACTGGGATCCAGATTGACATGTGGCAGATATCAAGTACCACGAGCAAACATCTCGCATCTGGACATGGAACACTCCATGTTCTCAGAAGCTTCCGAACCACTTGCCGCGATTTTAGGCCAGTTTTAGGACAAACACTAGGCGTCAGCGCTAGGTCAGCGTGCGACAACGGTCACAAGTTAGATGCAAAACCTGCAAGGGTCTGGGTAGGGACACGCAAAGAATGTCAAGAAGCTCAAATCTGAATACAATTACAAGGAGGGATGACAAATTACAAGAACATAACATAAATACCTATTGCGGCTCACGGCAAGTGACGCACGCGTAGTGTGAGTTTGTCCTAAAACTGGCCTAAAATCATTGTTTTGGCCATAAACTTGCACATAAGTATCCGAATGCACCACCGTCTAAGCCAAGAGATGCAAAATCTTGAGCCGTACGCTACAACTGGTCACACGCACAAGTCCAGCATCAATCGGTGGACAGACAATGCAAAACATGCAAATCGGGCTCGAGAGCAAGTCCACCGAGAAAACTGTAGCGTCTGCAGAAAATCCAGAACGGACCTCAGCAAGCACCAAGAATGTCGTGGCAACTGTTTGGCAGTTGGTAGTGCACGGAGCCACCACTTGTTGGTGCCCTTACGCCAGCTACGTCCGCACCATGGATATGTCATCATGCTCTCCGGTAACGCCGTTCCACATCACCAGTACGGGGTACACGGATAATCACCGCGTCATCGCTAGTAACGGGTGGAAGCCACACAAACCAACACTCCCCCTAGCTGACATAGCCGTCTCCGCAATGACAAGTGAGGGGCTACACTCACTGTCCGTCGTAAACACCAACCATAATACAAGGTCTCCTCGAGATAGTGGTGTAACTCACCAAGTGCCCCGGTCTCGACCGTGGAACACATAATTGACACACGCATGTACCAAACATCACACAAGAGGTACAAAGCAACAAGGTCTCCTCATGACCCTCGGAACATGTATCCGGGGTCCGGGTCTTGACCACACCTGTGTTGGTTTTTGTCAGTACCACACGGTGACCTCTGGCCTCGTTGCACACTCACCTCACGGTTGCAGGTGACTAATTGGAGAGAGGCAACCCCTGCTGGCATGGCTACACGGCGAGCCTCATAGCCGACCCTCTGCACAAGTCTCACATGCCTCTGGCTAGCGTGTATGTGTGCACGCAAAGTTACTTCGGGTGCACACTCTAACCTTGTTCTTCTACATGTTGTTCTCTTCAGTGGCCTAGTTTACAGGTTGCAATTTGACAGTGGGTAGTTTAGTTTGGGTCTCTTAGTTTGGAACATGGCGAGGGAGATCGAGCTCGCTGCTCGCTCGCTCGCCTCCCCTACACCTGACGTCCACCACCTCGTCACTTGTTACTAGTCTTTTCTCGTCATCTCAACTTCCACGGAAACTGCCTTGCTTGGTGTCTCTCTTGCACCCGCCCAGCTGCTGCTTGCTTGCTTGTCTAGCACAACAGCCTACTGGTATCAGAGCAGCGTGGAAGTAGGACGACGCATTAAAGTGCCGTCCTCGATTCTGGGACGACTTCGCGTCATGCCCTCTTGCCGCCGCACCCCAACCACTTCACCGCTGGACCCTCGCTCCGCTCCCGCACGCTGCCCAGGTCTTACTCTAGGCAGCACTAGGAAGCCCTAGGTGGACCGCCGTACTTGGCGGGTTGCTGCCCACGCAAGAGAAAGAAGGGTGGGGGGGGCCTATCATGCTCGACGGATCGCCACCAACTCACGTGGCGGAGTGTCACCCACGGGCTGCACCTCTACAGCCCGGGTCCTCTGCACCCCTGCACCTCTGTCGTACTCCAGATCCGCCCCAACTCACGGCCTGAGCAGCAAGAAACTCTGTCGTGCAACAGTCCTCCGCTGAGCAGCAAAAACTTTGACGCCCAGCAGTAATAGCAGCAAGCAGCATTGCAGCAGCAGCACGCACGCTGTCGTGCCACAGGCCTTTACGTAGTAGCAGCAGCGTTGGCGCCTTGTAGCAGCAACAGCAATAGCGACGTTGTCAATCTCAGCACGCTGCTGTGCCACAGGCTTTGGCACAGCAGCAGCAGCTTCGGCACCTTGCAACAGTAGCAGCATCGGGGCCTAGCGGTAGCAACAGTAGCGTTGGCGCCTTCCAGCAACAGCAGCATCTGTCCCTTGCAGCACCACCAGCAGCAGGCAGCATTGCAGCAGTAGCACGCACGCTGCCGTACCACAAGCTATTGCACAGCAGCAGTAGTGTCGGCACCTTACAGCAGTAGTAGCATCGAAGCCTTGAAACAGCAACAGCAGGAGCGCCTTGCAGTAGCAGCAACAACAGCGACGTAGTCAATCTCAGCACTCTGTTGTGCCACAGGCTTTTGCAAAGCAGCAGCAGCATCGGCAGCTTGTAGCAGTATTAGCATTGAGACCTAGCGGCAGCAGCAGCAGGCAGCATTACAACAGCAGTACGCACACGGTCGTGCCACAGTCCTTTGTGCAACAGCAGCAGCAGGAGAGCCTTGTAGCAGCAGCAGCAGCAGTAGCAGCGACGTTGTCAACCTCAGCAGCCGCCAACAACTGCCGCGATCAGCCCCGCAACTGCACCACCATGCACGCTGCAACGGTGGTGACGGCTGCCTACCAACACTCTCTCTATAGCAGTTTTGGAAGCTGCCGCGCACGCACCACTGCGGTGGTGCACGCCAAACTAGCTTCCTCAGACGTGCTGGGTACGGCATCGCGTGGCGAGCACCACGAGGAACAACTGGTGCGTCAGCCCCCGCCTTCGCCACCGGCTACGCGACAAAGCTCGGTAAGCCCTCCCTCCCTTAGTGCCTCTACGGGGATTGAGCAGCCACACAACACCACTGCTGCGTCGCCGCACTCAACTTGGCGTCAGGAGGCGGTAGAGCTTGCTTGCACCTTCACACGTAGCGCATCCGCTGTGATAGACGCGGCAGCTGCAGCTTCTGCCACCTTTGCCGCCGCAGCTAGAGCAGCACGCGCCCCTGCATCGACGTCAGCTGGCCGCACTGCTGAGTCCTACACTGAGGTGGGTGTTGTAGCTGGATCATTGGCTGCGGCAGCTGCAGACATTGGGACACCGCTTGCGGCAGCCACATCGGCTGTGGCTTCTGCAACAGCTTCTGTAGCTTCTGCCGTATCCATTACAGCTACAGCCATTCGCACTTCCTCAGCCGTCGCTGTTGCAGCATCCGCATCTGCACCCTCCGACATCACCACACTCGTCACAGCGGCCGTCATTACGGCGGCGGTCCTTCCGACCGTTGGTGCCGCCTTCACCATAGGCTGCCTGGCACTAATCGTGCCAGATGCATCTTGCATCTCAGTGCTCTCCGCTGCAGCTGCGTCCATTGTCCCACCTTTTCTTGCTCTTTTGCGCAACCCCTCACACACCTCGTGAGGTCTCCTGGTCTGCATCTCCCTTCTCCTGCTCTCTGTCTCCTTTCTCTGTGGTGGCTTGTCTATGTGACTCAGGTCGGGCTGTCTTCCAACACCTATCTACCGTGCCTAAGGCATTGCCAGTTTTCCCACGCCCACTGGGGCAGGGGAAACTCTGCCGAAATTTTCTTGGCAGGACCCATTAGACGTCACCATGCCTGGTGACGACGAGTCGGTCATAGAAGACCTTCAGCGCCAGTTGGCCCTTGCTCGTGATGCTCAGCATGATGCTGAAGAGTGTCTCAAAGTCGCCAATGACAATCGCGTTGCCTTCGTAGATGAGGTGGCTGCGCTTGTGCTCAAGCGGTTGCATGTTGCCTCTGTCCTGCCAGCTGGCTCCTCTGATGGCACTAGAGTCGGTGTCTCTTCCACCCCACCTGTTGCTAACTCTGCTGCCTTAAACCCTGCTGTCACCCCATCTCTTGTCCCTCCTACCGCAGTCTCCCGCCAGCATGACTTCTTCTCCCAGCCTCCTGTCCTTTCTGCTGGACTTGCCTTCACTTTCTGGGAGACCCGGTTTAGCGAATGGGCTCAGGGAGAACGTTTGTGGGAATACTACTTCCCTGCCACACCTTCCTTCATCCCAGTCGTTGATGAGTCTGCTCGCGCTATCCGCGCTCTCATTGCTGTTGCCCCTGAGACACTTGTCGACAACGTTGGCACTTTTAATGCTGACCCAGCTGTTCAGCGTCTGGCTGACCCAGTTGGTGCATACATCATGCTTCGTCGGTGCACGACAGTCACAGGTCGGGCGGTGCAAAGTGCACTTATCGTTCAGTTCAACACGCTCTTAATGCGTGCGGACGAGTCGGCCGACGCCTACTAGGCACGCGGGCTCAAGCTTCTTCGCAAGCTTGGTGATGCCGCGGCAGGTCAGCTATCCGCTATGCACACCATGGTCAACGGGTTGATCCCTGAGCTGTCCGACCTTCTCCGTGATGTCAAAGCAGACGAGTTGCAGTGGCTTGCCTCCCAGCCTATTGCACCCAAGTCCCCTCCAGGCGTTGGTGCCCTCTGGGACTTTGTTGCTGAAAGGCTTGCAACCTAGTGGACAAGTCTCCAAAACAAGTGCCTTCATCGCACTATAGTCGCAGGAGTGGCCGCCGTCTCCGTTGCCACCTCCACTTCTACCTCCACTGCTACATCGGCCTTGTCTCCTTCCTCTTCTCCTTCCTCTTCTACCTACTACAGCCACAACCCTTGCCTCCCAGGGCCGTGGTCGTGGACACGGTCGTGGGCAAGGCAAGGGGAAGCGGAAATCTGCTGCACTGTCACGTGCTCCTGGTGAGGTGGTGTGCTGGAACTGTGGCTCCTCTGAGCATTCCGCTCGTAAGTGCCCTGCACCCCCTGACGACGTCTGCCTTGCACGTGCCATGCGTGCTCATTGGGCGCGTATTAGCGGGTCTTCTTCTTCTTCCACTATCAGCTGTAGCTCCAGCTCCAGCTCTACTTCGTCTGCCAGCTCCTCCGCAGCTCAGGCCTACTCTGCCGCCGGTGTTGCCGGCGTCCATCTGCCTGTCCTCTACCCTTGGGGCTGGCCACCGACTTATGGTGCGCCCGCCGTTGCGGGTCCACCTTCCTTGGCCTACATCCCTCCTCCGTGGATCGCCCCTCCCTCGAGCGCGCCTTCTCCATTGTCTGTTGCCTCCGTCGACGCCGAGCGCCAGCTCAAGAAGTCTCTCCTCCAGCGTCTTCACCTTCGTGATCAGGGAGGTGAAAGTGTGTCTTCGTTGGCCAAGGGTCCTCCCTGTCAGACTGACACCGTTCTTCGCGCGGACCCCCCCGGTCACGTCCTTGGGTTGCCATCCTTGTATGTTCTGTGGGCCGAGCACTGGCAGTCTGTCGTTCTCCCTCGTTGTCTTACTGCCTGTGCCTCGTCCCCGCCGTCCGTCGGCACTGTCGCCACCTGTGGAGTCCTTCCCAGTGTCCGTGTCTCTGGTGGCTTCTGGGTCCTCGACTCAGGAGTTACCCATCACATGACCTTTGTTTGGTCCGCCTTTGCCTCTTTGGGTCCTGTCGGCTCTGTTCGCTTTGTGCGCACTGGTTCTGGCCAGCTCCTTCCCGGTCAGGGCGTTGGTGTTGTTCGCTTTGTTGGTCCCAGTGGCGTGCTGTTTCTGCCTGACGTTTTGTTCGTGCCTTTTTTGGAACTCAGCCTGCTGTCGGTGACGTCCCTCGACGATCAGGGCATGGATTTCTCAGCTAGTCAGGGCGTGGGCACTGTCTGTCTTCGCTCTTCTGGTCGCATTGTCTTGCGGGGGGTTAAATGTGACAAGCTGTTTCGTGTCCCCCTCCATGCCCCCTCTACACCCGCTATTGGCTTGTGTCTTGCATCGCCGTCTTGGCCATGTACACACTGATGCTATCACTAGCATGCTTTGCCTTCAGCCCGCTGTTGGCTTGTCTTCCTCCACCTTCGTTGCGCCATGCCCCTCTAACTGCCTAGATTGTGCCCAAGGCAAGATGCATCGTTCTCCCTTTGCCTCTTCGGACTCCCAGTCCGTTCACCCTCTCGATCTTGTTCATGCCGACATCATGGGGCCTCTTCCCCATGAATTTCTTGGGGGGGTCGGGCGTTACGTTATGTGCCTTACTGACGATTTCTCCCTTTTTCGCTGGATCTTGGCTCTTCGTCAGAAAAGTGATGTTGCTTCTGTCATCGCGTCATGGCTCGTTCAGGCTGAACTTGCGTGTCAGCGTTCCTTACTTGTCTTTCGCAATGATCGTGGTGGTGAGTTCCTTGGACCCACTGCCCGGTTTCTGGAGTCCCAAGGGGTGTGTCTGGAGACCTCAGCTCCCTACACACCCCAGCAAAACTGTGTTTCTGAGCGTTGGAATCGAACCCTTGCCGATGGCATCCGCACCCTCCTATCTGAGTCTGGGCTCTCCCCTGTATTTTCCTTTGAGGCCATGAGCTATATGACTTGGGTGTGGAATCGCGTCCCTCACCGTCCTCTTCCCTCCACCGTTACGCCCTTTGAGCGCTGGTACGGCTCTCGTGCTGACCTCTGTCCGGCTCGCGTCTGGGGTAGCATTGCGCCTGTCTGGCTCTCGGAGGACCTCCACGACGGGAAACTCTCCCCGTGTGGACGTCTCTCCCCCTTCTTGGGCGTTTCCTCCCAGTCGAAAATCTGGGGCTTCTGGGACTTAGAGCGTCAACGCGTCATTGAGTCCCGGGATGCCTTGTTCTTTGAGTCTGTGTTTCTCTGTGACCTCGATCGTTCCTCGTCCGCTACCTCCCTGCTCCCGCTCTCTCGGTTGCGGGGGGAGGTTGGCCTTGCAGTCCCATCTGTCCTTGCCGTCCCTGCTGCTGTCCTATCTCAGCAGCCTTCACCCTCGGAGCATTTTCCAATGGCTGGCATTGCGACTAGCTCGCTTGCACCATCCTTGTCGTCTAGCTCACTTGGAGCTCCGTCATCCCCTGTGACGTCCTCATCTGTCCGTGCTGAGTCCGTCTTTCCCACACATTCCGCTGCATCCCCATCCAGTCCGCTCACTCCTATTGTGCCCAGTCCACCCAGTGCTCCTCCACGCCCCGCACTTGTTGAACCTTTTGTTCGCGGCGGCCGCCTGTGCGCGCTTCCCTCTCGCTCCTCTAGTGCTGTAGCGTCCTTTGTCCAACCTTCGCCGACCTCGTCTGCACAGTCCCCAGCGCTGCCGACTGGTATGGATGCCCTGGGCCTAGCCACAAGAGTTGTGCATCCTAGCTCTGTCCTTGGGTACGCACCGCTCACATCCGAGCACGAGCGTGCGCTTGAAGCCGCCATCCTTGGGAGCATTGCCGAGTGCAATGCAACAGTTGCCGATCCATCGACATGGCCTGACCCGACAACTGTTTGCCAGGCACGGGCAACACCTGACTCCTAGTAGTGGGAGTCTGCCATGCGGGACGAGCTAAGAGCCGTGGATGACCACGCCATATACGAGCTGGTCGATCTCCCACCAGGCCGCAAGGCGATTGATGCCCGCTGGGTCTTTCGTCATAAGTACAAGCCCGACGGCGAGCTCAACAAGTACAAGGTCCGACTTACAGCAAAGGGGTTTTCTCAAGTCCCCGGCGTTGACTTTGACGAGACTTTTGCTCCCGTCGGACGCTACACCACAGCTCAAGCCCTCCTGAGCCTTGTCGCACACCACGACTGGGAGCTCGAGCAGATGGATGTAAACAATGCCTTTCTGCATGGTCGACTGGATGAGGAGATTTACATGGTGCAGCCTCCAGGGTTCTTCGACGGCACCAATTGATTTTGGAGACTGCGAAAGGCCCTCTATGGCCTCAAGCAGTCACCACGGTGTTGGAACCAAGAGATCACATCCACCTTGGAGAAGGGGGGGATATTGCCGAAGCACAGTGGAACCCTCCCTCTTTGTCACTCCACGATCGGTGCCACTTGATGCCATCCTCGTGTACATCGATGACTTGCTCATTGCGTCCCCGAGTCGCGAAGTTATGTCGACTGTGAAGTCCCTGCTGCAGTCCACGTTCAAGATGAAAGACCTAGGTCCAGCTCACGTGTTTCTTGGCATGGAGCTTGAGCATGACCGTGCTCATCGCGTTCTCAACGTCCACCAGGCTGCGTATGTCAGGAGCATGGGGGAGCACTTTGCCTCCCTGCTTGAGTCTGTCCCCACAGCCTCAACACCGATGACACCTGCCGGGCAGAGGTTATTGAAAACTCTGGACGTGTCAAAGCTGGGGGAGACAGTGGTTGTGACCGACTACCCGCGAGTCATAGGATCTCTCATGTACCTGGCCACCACTACCAGAGCAGACGTAACCTTTGCTGTGAACTTCCTTGCTCAGTTCTCACAGTCTCCACGTGCACGACACATGGAAGCCGCACTACGTGTTGTGCGATATGTGCTCTCCACTACCCGAGTTGGTCTCTGTTACCGGGCCTAGTCGTCAGTGGTTGTTGATGGATACATTGACAGTGATTGGGCACATGACACTCATGCACGCATTTGCACAGGCTATGTCTTCCTTGTTGGTGGGACTGTGATCTCCAGGAAGAGTGGCAAGCAGGGTTGTGTTGCATGCACCTCCAGTGAGGCCAAATATGTTGCTCTTGGTGCTGGAACCCGTGAGAGTGTCTAGTTGTGCCATTTGTTGCAGCAATTGCGTGTTCCCATTCGCTGCATCACCTTGCGTTGCGACAACCAAAGCACAAAGGCTATTGCTGAGCATGATGGCATGCATCACACTTGCACAAAGCATATCAATGTGGAGCATCATTTTGTGCATGAGCGTGTGGCTGCAGGCGATGTTCAGATGGTGTGGGTCGATACTTGACAGCAACATGCAGACTTCCTCACAAAGGCACTTAATAGCAATGTCTTCAAGGCCGCAGTTCACGCTGTTGGGCTGGTGTGTCCTGGTGATCCTCCTGGTTGATCTGTCGTGCCAGTGCCTGTGTACAGTCTTGTGTCGTGTCACTCCTCGTGACATCGGTGTAGTGCCTGTTGTGCCATTGTGCAAGTCGGCCGTGGGTCATGGGGGAGTGTTGGTTTTCTGTCAGTACCACACGGTGACCTCTGGCCTCGTTCCACACTCACCTCACGGTTGCAGGTGACTAATTGGAGAGAGGCAACCCCTGATGGCATGGCTACACGGCGAGCCTCATAGCCGACCCTCTGCACAAGTCTCACATGCCTCTGGCTAGCGTGTATGCGTGCACGCAAAGTTACTTCGGGTTCACACTCTAGCCTTCTTCTTCTATAGGTTGTTCTCTTCAGTGGCCTAGTTTACAGGGTGCAATTTGATAGTGGGTAGTTTAGTTCGGGTCTCTTAGTTTGGAACATGGCGAGCGAGATCGAGCTCGCTGCTTGCTCGCTCACCTCCCCTACACTTGACGTCCACCACCTCATCACTTGTTACTAGTCGTTCATCGTCATCTCAACTTCCACGGAAACTGCCTTGCTTGGTGTCTCTCTTGCACCCGCCCAGCTGCTGCTTGCTTGCTTGTCTAGCACAGCAGCCTACAACTTGCTCGCATGCATGGAACAAACATACCACATGGAGGCAATGGGTCTCCACGTCACACCGGTACAAGTCACCAGGTGCACGGGTCTCGACTAGCATAACCTCAACCAGAGCATTGTGCCGGACACAAACTAACCACGCTGTCCTCACAAGGGTGTCAGGCTAAAGCCCACACACCAACACCCCCCAGGGTTGCAGAGGCTGGCTCCCCCATGGCCACACACCCTTGCAAGACAACAGTAAGGGTGACAATGCCGCTGGTCTGATGTGCTCCCACATAGCCTCACCCTGGAGCGTCGTCGTCGGTGTGGTCATCGTCTCTGTCATCGTCATCGTTGTCGTCCTCGTCGCTGCCGTCCTCGTCGCTGTCGTAGTCGTCTGTGCTGTCGTCATCTGCTGCTGTGACTGGTTTAGCAATGAGGGCCTCCTCCAACTGCATCACCTGCGGTATGCCTGCTAGCTACTGAGTTGCACACCGCCATGCGAACTCTACAGCATCAAGACGCGTGTACAACTCGTCAAGCTCTGCTGTAGTTGTCGGCCATGCGGCTGCATCTGCGACATGTAGGCGGGCAGTCACGGAACGAACCTGACGGTGGACCTCAATCGCGTGCGCGTCGGCACGAGCCACGGCCTCCTGCAGCCTCGCCGCCTCATCACGTAGGTCAGCCGTCGAATCATTCATCGCCTGGCCACCAGCTGTTGGCAGGGCGTCGACACCAGACAACGTGTCGGCATCTGCAGTGTCTGCATGTGCAAGAGGTGCTAGTATAGAGGCACCGGCTGCTACTGGTACACTTGTCACTCGGCCGTTGATTTCTGGTCGGACGTCGGCATCGGTCGGTAAATCTACCTCTGCTGCATCGTCGCCGTCATTGGGAGCCCGTACAGTGTCCCCGGGCTCCTCCCAACCACTGGTGCGCAACCAATCGTCCACCTGCCGCTGAACGTCCGCCCGTCTTCGACGTGCATCCTGTAAAGACCTGTTAGCTGCCTTGAGACGCGTGTGCACATCCTCCACGCACTCCTCGGCAGCCTGCCGTGCTGGAACATCCATAGTGTAACAATGGCTCCTGGCCTCCCGAAGCTCGGCCATGAGACCCCGCACGTGCGCCTCCGCTCGAGCCACATCTACCTCCTGCTCGTCGACCACGGAGTGCAGGTGCTCGGATACGGGAACTGTAGCTCGAACGTGTATAGGTGTGTCATCGACTGCAACTGCGATGGTGTCAGCGATGCCGGTCAGGGCAGCCATGAGCCGGAGGTCTGCAGCTCGCTCTCGTCCTCCACGGTAGATGCGCCTATAGGGGTGACTAGTGTAGGCTCAGCTGATGCCGTGGGCACAACCGCCACTCCGCTGTCAACAGTGTGGGCCACGGTAGCAGCTACTCATGCACGGGCCGTTGCTGCTGAAGCATCCACTGATATCACCTCCTCCAACTGTCGGCGCAAGTCCGACCGTCTCCACACTGCACCGTGGAACGTCCACTCAGCAGCCTCAAGGCACGTGTACACATCCTTGACGTCTACTACCGCTAACCGACGACCCGCGGCATCTACGGTGCTCCAACGTGTGCTTGCTGCACGTAGTTCAAGCGTGAGGTCTTGTAAGTACATGTCCACACGTGTGACTGCATCCTCCTGGTCGCGAAGCGCAGAGTGTAAATGCTCGAGCGTAGGGGCCTGCTTGGCTGCTCGTGCATCAGCTACTACTCGAGCTGCGTCCTCTGCGACAGCTGCGCCTCCACAGACAGCTACTGCAATGGCACTGACCATAGCAGAAGTGCTCGCAACCTCGACGTCTCCTGCCTCTCCGGGTACCCCCTACGCATGTGTATCTACAATGGCAGATGCTGTGGCTGAGGGAGTGTCTACCCCTACACAGGCTGTACTAGCTGCTATAGGAGCAACGACCATCGTGGTGTCTGCACCAACAAGCACGTCCACTGCCGACGTCTTGTCAGTAGCAATGATTGCAACTGTTGCTATTGTCACGACGTTGGTGGCTGCCGAAACACCCACTGCCTGGACGTCTGCTCCACATGTGTCCGTTGTCATCGCCACTGCTACTACTCCCCCATCCACTGCTGCTGCCACACATGCTTCTGTGGTCGTGGTCTCTGCTACGTCAACTGTAGTCTCCATCTCCATCCCCATCTCTATGTCTGCCTCCAACTGCGTGTCGGACCACTCGTCCGCCTCCGACTCCACGTCGGACCACTCCTCGGATGTCTTGTCCTCACTGAGAGCATCCTGTCATGAAGGACCGTCTGTTGCATCCCTCCTGCACTCTCCGATGGTCATCGGCGGACACTCCATCCCCCCCTCAACCGACTCACCAATAGAAGCTGCGAAGGGATGCCACACCAACCCTATGACTGGGGACGAGAGAGTCATCTCCGTGCTGACGTCTGCCACTGCTGCGACTGCTGCTGCCTCCTGGGCACGTCTCGCCAAACGTGTCGTCTGCTACCTTGCGTGCCAAGGGCGACGACGTCGAGCTGAAGGGACTAGCACAGAAGCGAAGGGGTCACCGGTCGGGATGACTCTAACTGACTCCAGGACAGAGCGGAGGGCATCAGAGGTGGAGCTAAGGTCGAGAGGTGTGGCATGGTCAGGTGATGAAATCGATGGAGGTGAGGATGGCGAGGAGGAAGGTAGGGGTGTCTGAAGCGGCACGGTGGCAACGGCCCGCTCAGAGACCACATGGTCTGTGAGCTGTTGCACCATGCGCTTCAGACCCTAGAGCTCGGCGTACAACACCGCCATAGCCCCACTGAGGGGTGCGACGGTATGAGCTGATGTCTCTGAGTCGGATAGTGGAGTAGGGCGGGACCGTAACCAGGGAGGTCAAGTGCATAAGCAAGTGAGCAAGTGCGTAGAAGCTTCCTAGCAACACAGCCGCTGACCGGGGGTCAGTGCCTGGTCAGACAGTGACGACAGTCACAGGTCGTGCACACAACGGCAAGGGTTTGGCTAGGAGACACAAGACACAGTGTCAGAATGCTTCAATATAGCATATGCAGAGAGAGATGACAAATGACAGGTCCAGGGCATAAATACCTGCCGCGGCGCACAGCGGGTGTCGCACACGGCAGTCCAAGAGCTGTCCTAAAACTGGCCCGAAACCACTGTTTTGGCCGAAACTCTGCGCACACATGTCAGAATGCTACGCCGTCTGAACCTAGACGTGCAGAATCAAAAGACAGACGCTACGACTGGTCACATGCATACATCCATTGACTGACAGTGAGCATACAATGCAAAAACATGCAAATAGGCCTCATGGCCAGTCCGCCAAAATACGCCTACAAGACGTATAAGACACAGCAAAGAGTCCCGGTGGCATCTGGGGCTCTGGAATAGTGATCGGTCAGGTCCAAGCGGGTAGTCCGCCGCCTGTCGTCGCGCCAGTGTCACCAGGGCCGCCTGTCTCAGGGATCTACACGAGTATGGACACAGCCGAGTGGTCACAGTAAACTGTACAAAAACGGCACAAAACACAACACTCCCCCATGACCCGATGGTACGCATGTCCATACGCGTGCAGCACTGGTATAGCCACATAGTGGGTGACACAGACAGATGAGACGCAGACGTACATCCCACACCCAACCACTTTCACGCACAGGGCGAAGCCCAACAGAACGAATGGCCACGACAAACTTTCCGCGGGCAAGTGCCTTCGTCAAGAAATTAGCACGCTGCAAGTCAGTGCCAACCCACATGATGGAGATCACGCGTCGCTCCACCAGATCACGAACAAAGTGATGCTCAACCGCAATGTGCATTGTGCAAGCATGAAAAACACCAGAGTTCTCCGGAGTGGCGAGAGCACTTTGGTTGTCGCAATGTAGCACAATGGCGGGTACTGACTGCCTAAGCTCAAGAAACATGCGCTACAGCCAAACTGCCTCAACAGCCCCTGTGCCGAAAGCCACATACTCTGCCTCCAACAAGCTACATGCAATGCAGCCCTACTTCCTGCTTCACCAAGACAAAGCGGTACCACCGAGCAGAAAAACGTAGCCAGTGCAACTGCGCCCATCTGGGCTCCAAGCCCAGTCGCTCTCAGTGTAGCCGTCAAGGACCACCCAACAGTGTCGACGGAAGCAGAGTCCAAGATACGGTGTGGAGACCACGTACCCTACTACTCGCACAGATGTGTGAAGAGCTCTCGCACGTGGGAAGTCCTGGTGTCGTACCCATTTTTATCTCCCAAAGGCACACCCGCTTCCTCTCCGAGACTAGGGAGCCGAAACTAGGACGCGAATGGCGCACTTGCGCCCTACTTGCACCCTCGTTGCGTCCTACTTGAGCCCCAGTTCTGCCCTACTTACTTGCGCCCTGCTTGCGCCCTACTTGCGACCTATCTGTCCTACTTGCACCCTACTTGCGCCCTACTTGCGCCCTACTTGCGCCCTACTTGCGCCCTACTTGCGCCCTACTT
>SZWC01005002.1:90934-110646 GCA_023375785.1 Penium margaritaceum | reverse complement strand
ATTGCGCTTGGCTGAAAAGCCAGTGGCGTGAAGCTACCATGTGTAGGATTATGACTGAACACCTCTAAGTCAGAATCCATGCTGGAATCCAGTCTGGACCAATTCCGAATGTTCGGGGAGATAAATCATTTGCAGATGACTTAAACCAGAACGGGGTACTGTAAGTGGCAGAGTAGCCTTGCTGCTACGATCCACTGAGGTTCAGCCTCTGTTCTACCGATTTGTTCCTCCGGGAACTCCCCTCCCCTCCCCTCCCTTCCCTCCCTAACGAGATGTTCGCTCTTGGGAACGCATGCGGGTTCGACTCCCGCTCTCGTTTCAAACCATTCCACTGCATCAACAGCCCGCAAACCTGGCCACGCACCGCCGTCGCACACCAACGCACTCCGCTGCCTGCAGAAGAAGCACACCCACGCATCACCCACCCGTTCCACGCCCACCCGCACGTACCAACCCAAGCGCACGCACGCCTCTTTCCCTCCCCACGCGTCGTACCAACCCAGGCACCCCCGCGCCTCTTTCCAACCCCACGGGTCGTACCAACCCCAAGCGCACGCACGCCTCTTTCCCACCCCACGACTCGTGCCGACCCGAGCACCCCCGCACCTCTTTCAATCCCCACGGGTCGTACCAACCCAAGCGCCCGCACCCCTCTTTTCCACCCCACGAGTCGTACCAACCCAAGCTCCCGTACCCCTCCTTTCCACCCCACGAGTCGTACCGTCCCGCTCGCCATCCCACGCACGCACCGCACGCCTCGTCTCTATTGCGTCGTCCCCGTTGCCTCTCGTTAATCCCACCACTCTGCGCACCACTAACACGACATGCCTCCACAGTGCCCAACCGCCTCTCATCCGTTGCATTTGCACGTTGCTACCGCCACCCCACCCCACCCCTCCTCGACACCGCCCGTGCTACCCGGTCCTCGCTCTGTACGTATCCTGCGCGAGTCAAGGTGCCAGTGATCTCCCGGTTCCAACACCGTGGAGACTGCTTGACTTTCTTGCGAAAGACCCACTTGACCTGAATCGCCTTCCTCCCAGGGGGAAGGTCGACCAGCTCGTAGACTCCGTGCTCTCGGATAGCGCGAAGCTCATCCTCGCAAGCAGCTCGCCAGGCATCAGCATCCTACGATGAGAAAGCCTCCCTCAATGTGCCCGGGTCCGGCGCCATAGAGGGGGAACTCTGCGTGGCAAGTGCACACGCCTCACTGTCTGGCCTGACGGCCACAAGATCAGTTGCTGCATCACAGGCGATATGGAACTCGCGAGTGACCAGGTCGTGCCCTATGGGGCACGTTGGGTGTACCTCTGAAAGCTCAGTGCGGACACTCAGGCCTAAGGCCTTTGTGCCTGGATCATCGCTCGCGATGCTGCGAGAGGAACGCCTGGGTCCGAGACCCGACGCTCATTGAGCTCCGGAATCCAGTGGTCGAAGGCGACCACCGGGCTCACGGGAGTAACCGGAGGTCGAGGGGCATGCCTCAGGCTCAGGAACAGGTACGACCACAGCTGGTGAGGGCTGAGACGAGGCAGCCGGAGATACCATGCGAGGAGATGCGTGTGTGGGGGACACAGGGCTGGGGGTGACAGCGGGCAAGGCTGGCCCGGACACTGAGACAGGAGTGTCAGCCGACGTAGGGACAGGAGTGGGCTGGACTGAGTCAGACGCCAGAGCAGGGGTGCCAGTAGACACAGGTGGTGATGCAGGAGGAAGCGTGAGAGCAGCGGTACCTGTGGGGTGTGAAACAGGTTGAACGGGCGGGATCTCTGGACCAACGACAATGATAGCCGGATCATCATGTACTGGAGACCGAGAGGGGACGCGAGCAGACACATCAACCTGACGAGGAATGGTCGCTGGCGGAGGAGTCTCCCCCATCCGCCGAAGACCCTTAGAGGAGGGGACATGGGCTGCAGAGAGGGCTGTGATCAAATTCAGATCACGATATGTGAGTGACTCAAAAAACAGCGCGTCACGGGACTCAATGACGCGACGGCGAGTGGGGTCCCAAAAACGCCAGGCCTTCGACCGCGAGGAGATGCCGATGAAGGCACACAAGCGACCCCGAGGGGAGACCTTGGACCCCTGCTGGTCCTCGGTGTACCACACGGAGGCCAGGGAACCCCAGACGCGAGCGAGACGAAGATCAGCACGGTGGCCAAACCAGAGCTCGTACGGTGTAACATGATCCGGAAGCGGACCATGCGGGAGGCGGTTCCAGACCCAAGTCATGTAGGTGAAGCCCTCGAAGGCGAAGGACTCCGGGAGACCACACTCAGACCGCATGGCGCGGACCGCATCCTCCATGGTGCGGTTCCAGCGCTCAGATAAACCGTTCTGCAGTGGGGTTGCAGGGGCGGAGACCTGGTGAAAAATACCGTACTCAGCAAAGAAGGAGTCCATTTCACCGAGGAACTCGCCGGCGCGATCCGAGCGAAAGGTATGTAGCGTGTGGCAAGACTGACGCTCAGCCATCACGAGCCAGAGCCGAACCGCAAGAGCGGCGTCGCTCTTCTGACGCAGACTGTAGACCCACAGTATCCGGGTGAAGTCATTAGTCAGCGTCAGAACATACCGGCCCCTCTCGGACAGGGACTCGACCGGGAGAGGACCGAGCAGGTCCGAGTGGACCAATTGGAGAGGCCTCAGTGCTCGGGAACGCGAGTCGTGATAAGTGCACCGGTGCATCTTTCCCTGAGCGCAAAAAAGACAGTCGGTCTTGGGTGGCTTCTCGAAAGAAGCCACGTTAAGACCAAGAGTGGGCTGTGTCCGGATGAGCTTCGACACACTGTCGGAGCCCACGTAACACAAACGTCGGTGAAGCAACCGCTGGTGTTCCGGGGATAGAACACTAGTGACAAAAGTGCGACCAGAGGAAGAGGGAGAGCAAGGGGAGGAGGGCCGAGCAATGCGGTACAAATCATCTACGACTGAAGCACGCACGACAATGCTAGGGGTGTCAAGAGGAGTCACAGTCGCTGAATCAGCGGTATGCTCAACGGAGAGACCCATCAGAGTGCAGGCACGCATAGACAACAGGCTGAGCTCAAGATCAGGCACAAATAGCACGTCAGAGAGATACAGGGGGCCTGACGGACCATCAAAGCATACAACACCAATGCCGTGGACCGGTAAGGACTGACCAAAGCCTGTACGAAGAGAACGGACAGTCGTGACGGGACCAAGTACCACAAAGTCACTACGACGACACGTCATATGGTGGGTGGCACCGGAATCGATGATCCAAGTGCCACCGGAGTCACGACTGGTGGATGTCACTGTACAACGAGAAATGGAACACTCGGCATCAAAGGGACGCTGAGCCGTTAGTGAATGACATACATCACGAAGGTGAGACTCATGAATCCAGTCAGTGTAGTCAGGTCCAACATCATCACATTCGGACTGTGCTCCCCCACACGTGTCATCACGAGTCACGAGGACGGACATACAAGCAGTCTGTAGCCCAATCAACGATGACAACACACTCGCACCTCCCTGAAAGCGAAGCGCCAGAAGATGACAAAGCTTGGCGATGGTGCGATCATGTGGGTCGGGATCACTGCTGCTCGCTGGTGAGGACGCAGGAAGAGCTGCAGTCGTGGTTGCCGCGCGTCCAGAGGAGTGTGCGGGCGACATGCCAGACGCGGTGCAAGCAGCATGGGCAGCCTGAAGTCCATGAGTGATGCGCTCCCAGTCAAGCAGCTGCTGGCACTCGGTGTAGCGATGGGCACCTCCATAGTTATAGCAGTGCACGGAACGGCCACTGCTACCACCGGATGATGGCTGTTGCTAACCCAATCCGTGCTTCCTATTGTTCTTCTTCCCCTGGGTAGCTGCTGCAATGCCCTGCATCTGCGTGGGTGTAGACGGGGTCAAAGAGGAGGAGGAAGATGAGGTAGTGATGGAGGTAGATGAGGGTGACTGCAGGAGGGAAGATGGTGGTGATGCGAGGACTGCTACAGCGAGGGAAGTCTCTTGATGCGCTACTGCTGCCTCGCGGACCGATGTCACCTGGAGGAATAGCTGATGCGCCCAAGGGAGTAGCTGCAGAGTGGCTGAGAAAGGCTCGAGAGCAGCGTCGCTGTACCGTGTGAAGATGTCGGTGTACTCCAGACGAACTCCGAGCATGATCGTCCAAAGTGCCCACAGCTGTGTGCCCCCTGAGGTCCCCAAACGCGTGTAAATGCGCATGGCGCGTCGCCAGTAATCCGCCGCACGCTCCACTGGTCCCAGACGAAGTGAGTGGAAAGCACGAATGTGTGACGCACGCGTGGCGTGCGTCTCTGCGGCCAGTAGGGACAACGCCAGATCCCAGCCTCCACGAGGATCAGCTCCGGTGCCTGTGCCAGCCTCGCCGAGGAAGGGGCGGAAGTCGACGACAGTCTCGCGTCGCATGGCATAGAGAAGTCCTCGCATGGCCCGGGCTGCTGTCAGCACCTGTGCTGGATCTGTAGACTGGTATGGGCTGTGGTAGTAAGGCCACACTCCCTCGAAAGTGGCCCACACCTGAAACAGGATCTCCCAGCAGTCGAATCCATCCTCGCTGATGTACCGTGGAGGTGGTGCCTCGAAGTCCTTTGGCTGCCGCTCCGTGGGGAGAGCAACCGTAGGCTGAGGGGGGCGAGAGACGGGGAAAAACCCTGGAAGGGGGTGATCACCGGGGAAGTCAGGTGATGATCGTATCGGGGACACGGGTGGAGGTCGGATACCTGTCTGCAGCTGACGGAGGGGCTCCTGTAGAAGACGGATCTCCCGCTCCTGGGAGTCATCCTCGAAGCCTGGCATGAATGGCTCGTCATCAAGGAGGTCCGCAGGTGGTGGAGAAACCACACAAGGAAGTTAAACAGGCAGAGCACCTGTCACGGGCACCTGAGCCGAGTGCTAGGTGGAGGCCGCAACGCCAGCAGCTCCCTCAGAGATCCGCGAAGGAGCCGTGGACTGAGCACGCAGAAGCTTAGTCAGCGTGCGGATCACGTCAGTCTGCTCTCGCTGCAGACGACGCATCTCCTCCTGCTGGCTGCGCAGGTCCGCAATGGCCTGCAAGCAAGGGCTCAATACCCCTGACAAAGAGGAGGAGGGATCACCTGGTCCCTTGTCCTTGTCGTCGGGCGAACTCATGTCGCCGCTCACTATGGGACGACAGGTCAAGTTTGCCGGATTTTAAAACCATTTGAGTTTCTCGAGGAGTTGAAACGCTGGCAACTTTTGAATTTCCGGGTGAAAATTTGGCTTAGTGTAATGCTGACGTCAGCAAGTGGTTGCTAACGTCAGCACGACCTAATGACGTCAGCAGTCAACAATGCTGACGTCAGCTCGTCCCCTCTTTTTTTTCTGTCACGGTTCTGCACGCGTGTGGAGCCGCTTTGCGGCGACGCGCGGCAGCTCCGCGGAAGCTGCGCAGCAGCTTTCGCCGAGTTGCTGTTGCAGCTGTGCTGTCAGCTTCAGCAGCAGCTGCGTAGCTGCGTGTGCAGTGGTGGCAGCAGCGGCTGGCTGCTGCTGCTGCTGGTGCGCGCTGCAGTTCCTGCTGGTTGCCGCCGCCGCGCGCTGCTGCTGCGGCCGCTGCTGCTGCGCTGCTGCTGCACTGCTGCTGCGCTACTGCTGCGCTGCTGCTGCCGCCGCCTCTGCTGCTGCTGCTCTGCTGCTGCGGCTGTGGGAGGGCGGCTGCACGCACCGCAGCCGCCACACACCTCTGCGTGGTGGTACACACCGCTGCTGCTGCCTCTGCAGCTGCGATCTCACGTGGTGGGTGGAGTACGTTGACGGCGACCGGCCGTCTCCAACAGATCCCAGAAACTCTGGTGCAGCGGTGACTCTCACTGTTGCTGCTCTGCTGCGTCTCTGTTGCGCAACTCAGTGATAATTGTCCCAGTGCTCTGATACCATGAGCAAGTGCGTAGAAGCTTCCTAGCAACACAGCCGCTGACCGGGCGTGAGTGCCTGGTCAGACGGTGACGACAGTCACAGGTCGTGCACACAACGGCAAGGGTTTTGCTAGGAGACACAAGACACAGTGTCAAAATACTTCAATATAGCAGATGCAGAGAGAGATGACAAATGACAGGTCCAGGGCATAAATACCTGCCGCGGCGCACAGCGGGTGTCGCACGCGGCAGTCCAAGAGCTGTCCTAAAATCGGCCCAAAACCACTGTTTTGGCCATGACTCTGCGCACACATGTCAGAATGCTACGCCGTCTGAACCTAGACGTGCAGAATCAAAGACGGACGCTACGACTGGTCACATGCATGCATCCATCGACTGACAGTGAGCATACAATGCAAAAACATGCAAATAGGCCTCATGGCCAGTCCGCCGAAATACGCCTACAAGACGTATAAGACAAAGCAAAGAGTCCCGGTGGCATCTGGGGCTCTGGAATAGTGATCGGTCAGCTCCAAGCGGGTAGTCCGCCGCCTGTCGTCGCGCCGGTGTCACCAGGGCCGCATGTCTCAAGAATCTGCACGAGTATGGACACGGCCGAGTGGTCATAGTAAACTGTACAGAAACGGCACAAAGCACAACAGTCGCCACCCAGCAGGGCGCTGGCGACACTATCGCCACGCATGGTGCCGGTCGCCGCAAAAGTAGCACGCAAAGCCGTTGGACGCCTGGGACGTGTGCCACGACTTCAACTGCCACTGCACTCGTGGCGCCTGCCACACCTGCAATGCTGGTGCCAGCCAAGGCGCCGGCTGCGCCCCTTGCCACGCTGGTGTGCTCATCTTAGGAGCCTGGTTCGGGTGAGTGCATAAGACACTCGCTCCCGCTGGCACAAGGCCATAGGGGGAACAGGACGATCAAAGCACAATGTCTCAAATGTGTTGTGACACGGTCACGAGGACGGCCACCACCATGCTGGTGGTACGTTGATGTCCGACTGCTACGTGTCGATCGCGTGGCTGTCGTGCGACCTCAAGTCGCCTTCAGTGCTGCTGTTGCATCGGTTGTCGTCGTCAGCCGACGACTTTGGCCTCCGATCACCTTTGCCACTGCTGCTACTACCGCGTCTCACGAAGCCGTTGCTGCTGTTGCGGTCACCGTCCTTTGTCGACGACGAGTTAGTGCACCAACGTGTGGGTGCACCCAGTTTTCTTTCTCTTTCTTTTCTCTTCGTCAGTCCCCCCCTTTTTTTTCTTCTTAAGTGCCACCTCCTCGGGTGCCCTTTTTGTTGTTGTCCTGGGGTGGCCCACTCGGGACCCCCCCGTGTCCTCTCCCCCTCCTTCCCTTTTTTTCTTTTGGCTGCCTGGCTCGACCCTCACCGCAAGCTCGTCGATCGGACGAGCTTGCCGATTGGCGGGCTTGCCGATCACCGCGAGCTCGCCGTGAGCTCGCCGCAAGCTCGTTGCGAGCTGCGAGCTCGCCGCGAGCTCGCCGCGAGAAGCTGCAAGGCAGCTTCCCGTCGCAGCAATGGGGGCAGCAGCAGGTGCTGCTGCCGCCTTGGCTGCTCCTGCTGCGCATGCTGTTGCTGCTGCTGCTGCTATGCCCGTGTGTAGCTGCAACTGCACAGTGCAGCTACTTGTTGGCCTGAGGGTGAGTGTGCACCCTGGAGGGTCCCTAGCAGTGGCTGGTTCACACCACCAACTGTTTTTGGAGAGACTGAAACTATGGAGGCAACTGGTTCCAAGGATGGCAAAATCTGGTCAGAGAGTGAGGCAATAGTTTTGGCCTCAATTGGATGGGAATTAACACTTGATCAAGGCTCACAAGCAGTGGCATTTTATAGCCACTGATCTAAGCTTTCCAGAACACCAAAGCATGCCAGATTTGGAGCTTCCTAGCAGATTCTATGGCTTCTAGAGTGCTCCTTGGTAGGCTGTCCTTTTTCCCACCTAGGAAGGCATCCCTTCCCTCCTCTAGAAGCTTCTGCCCCTTCCTAGATTCCTCAGCTTGCTTCTAGTAGGAGGGAAGGTGTCCAGAAGACCAAGACACCTCTAGATGCCTTGTAGGTCAAGTCACCCCTTCTAGAAGGTGTGCCACCTTCCTGGACCCTCACCTGGCCTTCTAGAAACTTAAAGAGGAACTATAGAGGTTGAGCTAGTTTCCTGGCATCTATTTTCCACCTCCCTTGAGGCAGGGCAGAATTTCATCTTGTGGGACTTGAACCCGGACCCCTGCCTCTAGAGGTGGACACCATTAACCACTAAGCCACTAAGGCTTGTCTTTTTGGTGTTCCTTTTTGGAGTCACTCCTGCCATGGTGAGGAGCATCATTCCAACACTACTCACCGCCGTCGCTGTTGCTGTTGCTGCTGACGCGCGTGGTGCTGTTTCTGCTACAGCTGCTATGGCTGCTGCAAGGCGGTGTTGCGCAATGTTGCTGCACTCAGCTGCTGCACGCTGCTGCTAGGCTACTGCGTAGCGGCTACTAGCACGCTGCTGCTGCTGCACGGCTACTGGTGAGCAGCCGCGCGGCTGCTGCTGCTGCTGCAGCGAGGCTGCTGCATAGCAGCTGCTGGCACGCTGTTGCTGCGGTGCCCTGCTGTTGTGCTGCCGTGTTGCTGCTGCACAACTGCTGGTGAGCAGCCACGTGGCTGCTACCACTGTTGCGCGACGGCTCACCTGCGAGGTTCCGATTGCTGTTGCCGCATTGGCTGTTGTGGCTGCAGCTGCTGCTGCCTCCCCGGCTGCTGTGGCTGCTGCCGCCGCTGGTTGCTGCTGTTGCACGCGGCTCAAACGGCTGCTACCATTGCCGATGTTGCGTGGTGCTGCCGCCGTTGTCTCTGCTGCAACGTACCTGTGATGGGTTCTCCCAGGACTTGCAACTGCTTCTGTGGGTGGCTACCGCTGCTTCCACTCACTCCTGCTAGTGTTGTTGCGTCTTTGTTGCGCACTAGCACGAGCTGTGGCTTGCCCGCTCTGATACCAAGAGAAGCTTCTCTGAACCTTCCGAACGACTTGCTGCGACACTAGGCGTCGGCGCTAGGTCAGCGTGTGACAACGGTCACAAGTCAGAGGCAAAAACTGCAAGGGTCTGGGTAAGGACACGCACAGAGTGTGAAGATGCTCAAATCTGAATGTAATCGCAAGGGATGACAACTGACAAGAACACAACATAAATACCTGCTGCGGCTCAAGACAAGTGATGCACGCGCAGTGTCAGTTTGTCCTAAAACTGGCCTAAAATCACTGTTCTGGCCATAAACCTGCGCATAAGTATCCGAATGCACCACCGTTTGAGCCTAGAGATGCAAAATCTTGAGCCGGACGCTACAACTGATCACACGCACAAGTCAGGCATCAATCAGTGGACGGACAATGCAAAACATGCAAATCGGGCTTGAGAGCCAGTGTTGGTTTTTTGCGCTCATTGTGCTCTGTTGTGTCCTCCCAGCTTGTGTACATCGGCGTGCAGATGACTGATGGCGAGACTCAACGCTGATGGAGTGTCGTCCGGTGGAGCCGACGCATGCTGAGGCCGTCTTGCAGTACGCTGGAGTCCCCTCTCTCCGGCGACGTGCTCAGCTCCATCGGCAGGCCTCCTCGGCGGTCGCGCTGTCGGCAGTCACTGCCACCGCAGTCGCTGTCTGCATGCGTCCAGCGCGCACTGTTGTGCCTGCGTTGTCATGCGCTGCCTAGGGTCCCAGTTGCATGTTGTTTGGCCCTGTTTGGCAGCATAAACCGTCGTGGGCACTGCCTGGGTTCAGGCTGCCATAAATCCTCGCTACTATTTTTCTAGCAGATTCTGACCGCACGGCTGCGTTTGCAGCGTCGGTATTATGGTATGGTCCAGTTTTCAGGCAAAACGGACGACGCCCGGGTTTTGGGCTGTCGGCCGTCTGGCAGGCCTNTGGAGTGTCGTCCGGTGGAGCCGACGCATGCTGAGGCCGTCTTGCAGTACGCTGGAGTCCCCTCTCTCCGGCGACGTGCTCAGCTCCATCGGCAGGCCTCCTCGGCGGTCGCGCTGTCGGCAGTCACTGCCACCGCAGTCGCTGTCTGCATGCGTCCAGCGCGCACTGTTGTGCCTGCGTTGTCATGCGCTGCCTAGGGTCCCAGTTGCATGTTGTTTGGCCCTGTTTGGCAGCATAAACCGTCGTGGGCACTGCCTGGGTTCAGGCTGCCATAAATCCTCGCTACTATTTTTCTAGCAGATTCTGACTGCACGGCTGCGTTTGCAGCGTCGGTATTATGGTATGGTCCAGTTTTCAGGCAAAACGGACGACGCCCGGGTTTTGGGCTGTCGGTCGTCTGGCAGGCCTTACCGAGAAAACCTGCCAGCCTGAAATTAGCTATTTTCTGATTGGCTGATGAACTGAGTAACAAGCTCTACAGAGCTGGGGGGGCCTAGAACTTGGAGGGGTCTCCCATTGTTGTTCATTCTTGTTTCCTAATCAGTTACTATCAGTTTTCAGCTGCTTTCTGGCGCTAACTCTGGCGCGCGCGTTTCTGAGTAACAAATCCAGAGCTTCCAGACTTAGACTCTAGAGCAGCAGACTGAGGGGGCAGCTGACTTAAGCAACTAGCGTAGAAGCCCGCACGCTGCATCAACAACGCTGCTGCCCCAACCTGCTACATAGTTTTCTTTCTTGGTATCAGAGCCAGAGCGTAGCAGCAGCAGCAGAAGACTGGCGAACAGGTGCCAGACAACGCAAGCGGAACTCCATACGCGCCAGTGCAGGGGAAATGCTGCCGGACCAGGCTGACCCAGGCCGACCAGTTGTATGACGCTGGTCGCGCCGTCCGCGCCCTTGTCCCAGTCGCCCATCCTGCTTCCCGCCTGGCCCTAGAGCCTTTCCTCGGCGATTTTACCGCCGGTGCCATACCAGACCCTGCAGCCGCATGGCACGTCCTCACCAGACCCCATCGTCTGTCTAGCGACGCTGACATCAGGCGTCTGCTTCGGGAGTTCAACTCCCTGCACATGGGGGAGACCGAGACGGTCACTACCTACTGGCAGTGGGCGGAGGACATCTTACATCGTCTCGGCACATCTGCTCCACCCCCTCTGTCCGCGCTCCTCACCATCAAGGGCGACGCTACTAGCGTGTACGCGGACGTCTTCGTGCACTACCCCCAGGACGTCCTGTCCACCATGGCAGCCAAGGGCACCCTCATGCCCTGGGCATACGAGCTCTTCCTCCGCATTGAGGAAGCTCGCCAGGAGTCCCAGCTCCATCGCACGGAGGCCCTCGCCTCCGTGGCCATCGCCTCTCCCGCCGTGGCCACCTTCGCCAGCTCCTCCGCCAGCTCCTCCGCCAGCTCTTCGTCGACGGGGAAGAAGAAGCGTCGGAGCAAGAAGGGCAAGGGTCAGCAGCAACAACAGCCGCAGCCGTCGACCGGGTCCGGTAGTGGTGGCTCGGTCTGCCACAACTGTGGCCAGCCTGGGCACGGGTGGTACACGTGCCCTCTACCGACCGACGAGGCGCGCGTCATCGCCACCATGCGTCGCCAGCGGGAGCGCCGTCTCGCCTCCACCGCCGTCGCTGTCGCCTGCTCCGACGCCTCGGCCTCGCCCAGCAGCTACGCCACTCCGGTCGCCTCGCCAGTCCAGCAAACACCGGCGCCGCCGCCGCACCATCCGCAGCCGTCGGCGCCTCCGCTCCCTACGCTGGCTCAGTTCCCCTACTACCCGGGCTCCGGCGCCGTCACTCCGCACTCCGTCTACACTCCCGGGCCCACCTCCCGTGAGCATCAGCTGGGGCAGTTCATCGCGCTCCAGCTCGGCCTGCCTCGCCCTCCTCCCCAGGGAAGTGCGAGTTGCGTCACTTCCTGCCCTCCTGCCCAGCCCTGCATGACTGAGACTGAGTTGCGGTCGTGTCCCATTTCCTCTCCTGCCTGGTCGTCGCCAGTGGCCTCCTCCACCCCTCTCCTTGGCGACATTGCTTGGCTTGACGATTGGCAGTCCCGTTTCACGCCTCCGTCCACTGCGTCCGCGTCCCTCGCCTGCTGCCATGTGACCGTTAGCGATCTGGCGACCCCGGTCCAGGACCCTGCTGNTTCCGTGGTCCTGCCGGTGATGTCTTTCTGACCGATGTCCTCTTCGTCCCTGGTCTCGAGCTCAGCCTCCTGTCCGTGACTGCCCTTGACCGCATGATCATGGATGTTGTGCACTCGCGTGGTGTCGGCACTGTGTCGTTGCGTCCGTCTGGTCTTGTCGTCCTGCACGCCACCGCCCGTGGCAACCTGTGGCATGTTCCTCGCCTCTCCTCCTCTCCTCCCGTCTCCTCCCCGTCGGCCGCCACAGGCCATGTGTTTGTCACCAGTACACTTTCTCCTCAGCACACCCGCCTCTTGCACCGTCGCCTTTGCCACATCCACTCTGCCGCCGTAGAGAGCATGCTTCGCACCCAGCCGGCCAAGGGCCTTGACACGGAGACTTTCCCTCTCCCGTGCCCCACTGAGTGCATTGACAGCGCTCAGGGGAAGATGCAGCGGTCCACATACCCCTTGTCCTCCTCCCGTGCCTCCGCCCCCCTAGACCTTGTCCACTCGGACGTCATGGGTCCTCTCCCCACCGAGTCCGTCGGAGAGCATGGCCGCTATGTCCTCACCCTCACGGATGTCTATTCTCGTTACCGCTGGGTCTTCTGCCTCCGACAAAAGAGCGATGTCGCCCGAGCCATTCAGGACTGGCTCGTCCTCGCGGAACGTGAGTGTGGCCGCCCCCTCCACCGTTTTCGCTCCGATCGTGGCGGAGAGTACATGGGTGAGGCCACGACCTTTCTCGCCTCTCGCGGGATCCACCATGAGACGTCTGCGCCCTACACACCCGCCCAGAACGGACTGTCCGAGCGGTGGAACCGCACCATGGCCGATGCCGTCCGCACCATGCGGGTCGAGTCAGGTCTCTCCGATGGCTTCTATTTTGAAGCCATGTCCTACATGACCTGGGTCTGGAACCGGGTTCCCCACGGTCCCCTTCCCCGCCAGTCCACACCATACCAGCACTGGTGCGGTCGACGCGTTGACCTCCGCCCGGCTCGCGTCTAGGGCTGCGTGGCCATTGTGTGGCTGCCCGCCCCCCAGCAGGGCGGCAAGCTTACCCCTCGCGGACGCCCCTGCACCTTCCTCGGTGTGTCTCGTCAGTCCAAGGCCTGGCGCTTCTGGGACCCTTCCAGACACTACATCGTCGAGTCCCGCGATGCCCTGTTCTTCGAGGATCTATTCCCCCGCGACCTCATACGCTCCGGCTCGTCTGTGTCCCTCCCGTCGCGTGGGGGAGTGGTGGATCCGTCCTCCGTCCTGTTGCCTCCGGGTGACACATCACTCCGTCCCTCTGAGCCGGTAGCGCCTGTCGCGTCCTCTGGCCCTCCCGGGCCAACAGCCTCAGTGGCGTCCGCTGGCCCCTCTGGGCGTGCTGTGGACCGGACTGAGAGGGCGTGTGCCTCACCCTGCGCGAGGCACGAGCCTCTCCTGAGGCCACACATTGGGATGCTGCCTGCGCTGAGGAGCTCGCTGCCATCCGCAAGCACCACGTGTATGACCTCGTCGACCTCCCTCCAGGTCGGAAGGCAATTGGTGCCAAGTGGGTCTTTCGGCGCAAGTGGAAGCCTGACGAGTCCTTGGACAAGTACAAGGCCCGCCTCACTGCAAAGGGGTTTGCTCAGGTCCCTGGGGTCGATTACGACCAGTCGGTGGGTTCTCCACTAGCCGGGCACTCTTCAGCCTGGTTGCACAGCATGGGTGGGAACTGCATCAGATGGACGTGAGCAACGCGTTCCTCCATGGCTCACTTGAGGGTCAGGAGCTCTACATGGTGCAGCCCCAAGGCTTTGACGACGGCACTAGGAGAGTTTGGCATCTGCGGAAGGCCCTCTATGGCCTGAAGCAGTCACCTCGGTGCTGGAACTAGGAGATCAGCAGCACGCTTCTCCGTGGTGGCCTCCAGCGCAGCACCGCTGACCCCGCCCTGTTCATCAGCCCACGGGGTCAGACCCTCACCGCAGTTCTGGTCTACGTCGACGATCTCCTCATTGCGTCGCCAGACACAGCCGCCATCCAGCGTGTTAAGGACATGCTGCACACTGCCTACCAGATGAAGGATCTCGGGTCCGCTCGAGTCTTCCTGGGCATGGAGCTCGAGCATGATCGCTCACAGGGCGTCCTGCACGTTTACCAGGCTGCCTGTGTGCATACCCTGTCCACTCGCTTCGCCGAGGACCTACCCCTCGTGCCTAGCGCATCTTCACCCGATGGTCAGGTGAAGCTGAAAAGTCTTGACCAAGCTGTTGTGGGGGAGTCAGTTGATGTGACCACGTATCTGCGGGTCATCGGGTCACTGATGTTCCTGGCAACGACGACGCGTCCAGACATTGCGTTCGCCGTTAACCTCCTGGCCCAGTTCTCTCAGAAGCTGCGTCACCTCCACTTTGTGGCCGCGATTCGAGTACTACGCTATGTCGTCTCGACCCCTTGGCGAGGCCTCATGTTCCGCCGTCAGCCATCCATCGTTGCAGTGGGTTACACCGACAGTGACTGGGCCGGCAGTCCAGACGGTAAGAGTCGCACTGGGTGGACCTTTTTGGTCGGGGGCACAGCTGTGTCCTGGCGCATTGGCAAGCAGGGGTGCATTGCTCGCAGCACTGCTGAGGCTGAGTACGTGGCACTTGGCTCAGGCGCGTGTGAGAGTGTGTGGTTGCATCGTCTGTTGTCCGAGTTGCGTCAGTCTGTCGCATCCATCACCTTCCATTGTGACAATGAGAGTGCCATGGCCATTGCAGACAATGACGGTGTGCATCACACTCGCACAAAGCACATCAATGTTGAGTATCACTATGTGCGTTCGTTGTTGCACGANTTGTGCTCTGTTGTGTCCTCCCGGCTTGTGTACATCGGCGTGCAGATGACTGACGGCGAGACTCGACGCTGATGGAGTGTCGTCCGGTGGAGCAGACGCACGCTGAGGCCGTCTTGCAGTACGCTGGAGTCCCCTCTCTCCGACGACGTGCTCAGCTCCATCGGCAGGCTTCCTTGGCGGTCGCGCTGTCGGCAGTCACTGCCACCGCAGTCGCTGTCTGCATGCGTCCAGTGCGCACTGTCGTGCCTATGTCGTCATGCGCTGCCTAGGGTCCCAGTTGCATGTTGTTTGGCCCTGTTTGGCAGCATAAACCGTCGTGGGCACTGCCTGGGTTCAGGCTGCCATAACTCCTTGCTACTATTTTTCTAGCAGATTCTGACCGCACGGCTGCGTTCGCAGCGTCGGCATTATGGTATGGTCCAGTTTGCAGGCAAAACGGACGACGCCCGGGTTTTGGGCTGTCGGCCGTCTGGCAGGCCTCACCGAGAAAACCTGCCAGCCTGAAAATAGCTATTTTCTGATTGGCTGATGAACTGAGTAACAAGCTCTACAGAGCTGCGGGGGGCCTAGAACTTGGAGAGGTCTCCCATTGTTGTTCATTCTTGTTTCCTAATCAGTTACTATCAGTTTTCAGCTGCTTTCTGGCGCTAACTCTGGCGCGCGCGTTTCTGAGTAACAAATCCAGAGCTTCCAGACTTAGATTCTAGAGCAGCAGACTGAGGGGGCAGCTGACTTAAGCAACTAGCGTGGAAGCCCGTACGCTGCATCAACAACGCTGCTGCCCCAACCTGCTGCATAGTCTTCTTTCTGCCAGTCCACCGAGAAAACTCTAGCGTCTGCAGAAAATCCATAAAGGACCCCGGCAAGCACCCGGAATGTCGTGGCAGTTGTCTGGCAGCTGGTAATGCACGGAGCCACCACTCGTCGGTGCCCTGGCGCCAGCTGCGTCCGCACCATGGATCATGTCGTCATGCTCTCCGGTAACGTCGTTCCATATCACCAGTACTGGGTATACAGATAATCACCGCGTCATCGCTAGTGACGAGTGGAAGCCACACAAACCAACACTAAATGCCCTGCTTCCATGCTTTTTGGTTACCATCTACAAGTTGTACGGAAACTCTGTGTGCACAAGTGATGAGTGAATCAGCAGCTGGGATCCAGATTGACCTGTGGCAGATGTCACATACCACGAGCAAACATCTCGCAAGTGGACATGGAATACTCCATGTTCGTCTGGAGGGTCACAACAACATCTGAGTTCAGTGGCTCTTCAGACATGACATTGAGGTCCACAGATGTTGGCTTACATGAGTTACCAGCTGAGTGACACACTTTGCTTGGTGCTTCATTCCATTGCATCCTTCAATGCTTCTCAAGCTTGAGAAAGGTGAGAAGAAATTAGTGTGAGCGCACCTGGGGGAGACTCCCAACCCTGTACAATTTCATAGACATGGAGCACATGAGAAGAGGGATATTCAGACACAGATCTTATCACATGGAAAAGAAAGATGTCTGATGTCCTTCAGTGCTTGGTTACTTGGCCATTGGTTGTGAGTTTGCCCAACACGGCAGAACATACATTTTCCCAATTCCCAAGCAACCCCGCTATGTTGCCCTGAACACAGAGTTTGCTTGCAAGATGCTACCTCTTCCGCTGGCCTCCTTGCAGGACTCAAACCTTCACCAGCACACAGCCGAGGGCACACACCCTCTTATTCTCACAACTCGGTTCAGAAATCCAGCTTTTCGTCTTCTGGCCATGGCTCAGAGTGCCAGCCTTCTTCTGTCCGCACTTCCTGACCCTGCCGCTGATGCTGCTGTTGCTTCTCCAGAGCAGTTTCCAGGTCCTCCAGCTCCACCGTGCACAGCTCGAGGTTGCGCCGTGTCTGCCGCAGCCGCGATCTCAGCCAGGCCAATGCGTCCGTGCGTGGCGCCGTGGCGGACAAGCTTTGGGGGTTGCTGGGGTGAGAGTCATTGTGCGATCCTGTGAGGGGAGTGTCCACAGGGAAGAGCACACGCCAGCCTGGAATCACATCCTTGTTCGTCAGTCTGCGCAAGGCAACAGCACAGCACAGACATTCACCAGGACAGTGGCAGTTCAGGCGGATTGCTTGCACCGTCGCCTCCACAAGCAATACATCATGTTGCTGCCGCCAACAGAGATCCATGGATGTGTTCTCGTACACTCCCACACATCCAACCTCGCCCTCCTCCCCGCCTGCTTGCACTTGCCCCCACTTGCCCCCACTTGCCCCCACTTGCCCCCACTTGCCCCCATTAGCCCCCAATTGCTCACACTTGCTCATGCGCTTTGCCGTCCCTTAATCAAAAGGTCCACCCTGGCTCCTCCACTTCAGATGGGCAGCTGGACATCCTGATTCCCCCACTCAGCATCAACAAGCTCACGTGCAACCATACCCACTTGCTCACACAAACCACACCCTGGCCACTATGCCCATGCATGTGCCCTCTCACTCACCTAGTCAGCCAACACACAACGATGAAAAGCTCAAAGCAGATGTTTGAACGAAATGTGTTTCAACAACATATGTTTCATCAACAACTCAACCAGGCACGCTGATCCACACAAACACACATGCTGTGCACGATTCAAAACAAACAAACAAACAAACACAGTGCACGTTGCCGATGCCTTTGGGCGCCACACCGCATCGACCACAAACCCATGTTTCTGGAAGAGCAACGGAGTCGAAGCATCGGAGTCGGAGTCGATGCATCTACCCTTGGGGAATCCCAAGAGTCGGAAGAGTCGGAAAGAGTCGGGTCACAAAAAAAGTGTGGAATAGTAGGAAAGAAAAAAGAATGCATATTGTTAATCTTACGGCTTAAAAATAGTGACAATTTCAGAAGGTAGAGACGCCTTCAGAGGTAAAAACCAGATTTTCCCAGGTCCATGAGTCCTGTGGACCCGGGTTCACAACTTGGGCTGTATGGGTGCCCCTTCCCCTGAATTAGAAAAGAAAGTCTCATGCAGGTCATGCACTTCTTGCAGGCCTGGCGCTTCCCTATCGAGCGCAGGCAGTGCTGCGCGTCAATCGACGCGCACGACTGCCTGCGCGTGAGTTGACGCGCAGGGCTGCCTGCGCGTCAGATGACGCGCAGGCAGTCCTGCGCGACGTTTCTCTTCTGCCTCCGTAGCATCCGGACTGACGCGCAGGACTGCCTGCGCGTCAGTTGACGCGCAGGCAGCTTCTGCCGTCTGCCACACTCTGTCGAACGAAAGGCCCCCGTCCCCCCCCACCCGGCAGTTCGTGTCGCAAACAGGCGGGTGAGGGGTGAGGGTTTTGTGCACTTCGCGAACGTGAGTTCCGTCCGCGTCTCCCCCCCCCCCCCCCCGCCCAGGCGCCTGGGTGGAAGCGCGCTGTGCGCCTCCCCCAAAGCGTCGACGATAGCGTCGACGTCGGGTCGACGCTATCGACGCGCCGACGCCGACGCTTACCCCAAGCGTCGCGCGTCGACTCCTTCATGGCCACAAACAAGATCCAGCTGAAAACATCCATGCGAAACACAGTGAAGGAAATTTTGAACTGAACATACTTGTGAACTAGGCACATTGGTACATTCATTCTAGTGGTCATCCAAACTGTCAGGCTTACGTCCTTCAGCAAAACAAAACTCACATGGGGTGTGAGCTGTCGATGCCATCAGAAGCCACGACGACGTCAAACACAGACGCGCTGCGCCGCTTGAACGACAGCACATGTGCAAGCTTGCGCACCTGACGGTACAGCTCCGAGACCTCCCACCTTGAAAACTCTGCCCCCCTTCCCTCCCTCCCTAAAAACTGCTGTCCGCCTCCATGTACCCCTCCCCTTTCCCTTTCCCCTTCCTCTTCCGCGCCATCATCCTCCGCCATGCGGCAGAGGCGAAGGAGGAGGGGCAGGCCCTTGAAAGGCAGGGAGCGAAGGTGCGCCCTCTCGACGCTGACGGCGAGTCCGCTTGGCAGTGTGGCTTGGCGAGCTTCGGCTGCTCTGTAGACCGACCGCATGAACTGCAGAGGGGTGTTGTTGGGCCGTCGTGGGTGTTGGATGCAAGTTGCAACTTCAGGCATACATCGGTTGGGTAGGCAGTAAGCCCAGCACTATTGCCACATGCTTGCAGTGTCAAATGTTGCAAGAATCAAGGATACTTCAGGCTCCAGCCTTCCAGGACATTTGTGACAAGGGGTCTATGGCATCAAGGCAATGGCATCCGCTCGGGCATCTGGTTTTGCCCTAAATCGCACGCTTGTCTTTTGCCCATGCCTGGGCCCATACCCACACCCGCACCTGTACCGGCACCACTGCCTGCGACCGCATTCACACCACAGCCTGTGCCTGCACCCGCACCACTGCCTGCGCTCACACCCACCCCAGCACCCTCGTCCCGCACATGACCCTGCCCATGCCCGCACCTGCACCTGTGCACGCAACCGTGCCCACGTCCATGCCCCTGCCCATGGCCACAATGCCGCCCGCACCTGCGGAAGTGCCTCAGGGTACCCATGCCCCTATCGCAAAGAGTCCAAGCACCCACACCACCATGACCCATGCGGCCGTGATGCACGCCCCTGCATCCGCCTGCGCCATACCACGCACAGGCCATGCATCTGTGCACCCAGGTTCCCACAAGCCTGCGCACATCTGCACCCATTTCGGTGATCAGATGTACATGAAAACATATAGCCGGGCAGGTCACACACACACACACACACACACACACACACACACACACACACACACACACACACACACACACACACACACACACAAGCACACACATGCCCGCACACCTGCCCGCTCGCCCCTGCGCATGAATTCCCTCACCAATGCACACATGAGCGCATGAACGCACATGAAGGCATGCATGCATGCATGCACAAAAACACATGTACACATACACCAACCTGAAACTCAACAGCAGCTTCCATCAGCCCGCCAGTGCGGCCATGCAGAGGAGGCAGTGCGTGCT
>SZWC01005002.1:32585-46329 GCA_023375785.1 Penium margaritaceum | reverse complement strand
GCAGTGACTGAGGCGTGCAAGTGCATGTGCATCAGCATGTGCATTTTGCGCTTTTTCATTCTCGGCTTTCTTCCTGTTTGCTTCCCGTCTCCCTCCACCTGCTCCTACGCCGCCAATGTAGATACCCGCCGTGCTGTCCCCATCCTCACCAGAATCTCGTCCGCTCTCCAATGTATCTTGTCCGCCACCACCAGGTTCTGCCAATTCCCCGCCGGCATGCACTTGTCCGTCCTCGTCCGTCCTCCTCCTGCTGCTCCTCTGCTCGTCTTTGGCTTCGTCCACGCCCTCGCTGTCTGCACTGTCCTCACCCTCCAGCCCAAGAGAGAAAGTCTGCGACGCCAACTCGTCCATTAGCAACCTGCCCCCAGCAAAGTCAGACGCCATAGAATGCAGCGAATGGGCCGCCATCGGCATGACGTGGGCGAGCAATAAGAGCACCAGCGGCGGCGTCAGCGCAACGCAGTTGTAGGGCCGCACGGCATCAGCGACATTCCGGAGCCATGACCGTGTGTGCGCCCTCATGGCAGCCTGCGAAAGGCGGGATTTGCGAGGAGGCTGTGCGGTTGGTTGTCGCCGAGCGCCTACGTGTTGGCAACGGTGGAAAGATCGTCGCTGCTTCGTTGCGGTTCCTCCAGAAGCCACAGGCCTTGGGAGAGATCTGACATGTGACGTCAGGGTCACGGCAGACGCCGTCGCCGCCGCCGCCACAACCGCTGCCGCCGTTGATGGAGGAGGCGCAGAATTGGCGTGGTCCGACCATCTTGGACTCCAGCCGTATTTGCACAATGATATACAGAACAATTATATGCCTTCTTAGTTTCAATGCCTTTTTTCTCACCCGGGCACTAACATCACCAAGGCCAAACTTACTCTGGCGAACCAGCTTATTGGCCGGTGACTAGTCATGACCCCTTCTCCCTGCGAGCCAAACTGTGGTTAACAAATTCCACCCCATGAGGTTCAGAATGGCTCCCTGCCACATTACTCATTGTACAAAAAAAAATGCGAACCCATGGGTAACCTTTGTTTGGAAATTCGGGACCCAGGTTGCAAGAGAACTATGGTCCAATGTGGCCATAATCGCACGCTTTTTTTTCTACCATAGAAAGCTATTGAATATTAAGACATGAAATTATTCCAAAACTAATCTAGTGATAGATTGAAGAATGAGACCACACCCTCGTGTTCCTTCAGTTGATATTTTTGGCTTTAATACTTTTTCAAACAATGACATAGATAAAAAAAGAGGAATTTTTCTCCAAAATATATAAATTCGTCCCCAATTGGTAGTAAAGACTTGAATAAAACAAACAACGAGATGTCCTCATTAACTTGTCTTTGAAAAATAGGGAAAATGAGGGAAAAAACTATGCATTCACTTGAGAATTGAAATTTTCTGTTGTTAGTTATGTGAAGTATGATGCTTTGAATTTGTCACATTTTACAAGAAAACAATATCTCATTCATTGATTACTTGAAAGATTATCTTATCTTTGGCAAATTTTCTTAACCTTCCATTAAAGTCCAACACGACCGCAACAGCTCAAGTTATTCAGTAACAATTATTATTTACATCATTATTGTCGCACTATCTTTTAAATACACGAAAAAATCCACCGGGTTTGTTCTTAAAGAACATGAAGATGGGAATGATCCACATGTAACAAGCACAAAACAAACCTAAGAATGAAAATTCAATGCCTGTATAACCAAAACATATGCGATAGAATTGACTTATACTAATTTTATCTGAGAAAATTGTTACCCTTAGCATAATTTTAAAGAAAAGAGATTCATTACAAAATTCCACGTTTAACTTTACCTCAACCTAAGATCAATGAGAAGAGGAAAGATGCTAAAATGACATGCCAACTTGTTTTTACCTTCATCGCCAATTCACCCTAGGATTTAACACTCACCATTGAGGTTTCTGTGCCAATTTCAAACCTTTGCAACTAGTCTTAAAGTGCTCTCAATCCACCATAAAAGGCTTTCTTCAAAATATATCCATATTCTACACAACATCATAATTTAACACGCTTGAAAAGAATGAGAAGACATGTTTATTAGATTGTGTTCATAAGGGTGTAACATATTAATCATAAGGTATGAAAAGAGAAAAATGAGAGTGCTATGAAGAGGTGGACAATGATCTTTGCTAAAGTATCCCATGGAAAAAAACACAGGTTATGCATTATTGAATTCATATGATAAATATTATGAATTTCCTAAGTAAGCCATGATGTAAGAAGTGTGATATTTTTTCTACAATCAGTAATAATTATACGTTCATGAAATTTGACATGTTGTTGAGGGAAGTTACATAGTTCTTTTACGAAGACAAAATCATGCTTGAGGCCCTATTTGCTCAAATCCAACGACTCATGCAAAGTGGTGTCGTGAGTGGAACCATTAAGGATATAAATAATGAAGTATTAAGATTTAAATAATTTCCATTCTTATGTAAAAAATATACCATCAAATGTTAATAAAATAATATGAAAATAAAACAAAGAGAAAGCACAAACCGATTTTAAGAACTTTGGTCATTCCCCAAGCTTTCCTCAACAAAATCTTTCATATATCAAACTACCTTGAATAAACGTGCCAAATACTTCATTATGGCAAATAACATCAGAATTTTTGTCACAAAAAACTACTTTAGTTACATTTTATGGGGTATTTGAAAGCACAAATTCTTTATCTCCAACTCACAAAGCATTTTATTCACAAAATTGATAGGCATGAAACAGAGTGATTAGAGGCTTTGAGTGATTTCAATACGATTTCAAAACAAAATAACATCTATTTCAAATAAAGTTTACATGAAATTATTGAAAAACATTAAGTTAATAATTTCACTCTCATTACATGCTTTTCCTTTTCTCGAACGTTGCATAAAAGCTTATTCAAACATACTTATGGTGAAGACAAGGCCATTTTTCGTTCTTCATAAGAGATTTTCTGAGGTTCCTTGATGATATGTCTCCCAGAAGTAACTTTACATACAGACCATCATGATTGGAGCTCAAAGCTATGTATCTTTTGGAAAATGTTGCTTTCTAAAACTTGGAAAAAAAGAAAAATTTCAAGATGATTGGTTGACATGTTTCATAAGACTTGGTTTCATTCACTAGGTAACTACACAACTATTTTGTAGATTCACCCTTTATAAATGTATTATGTGCTCCTCCTCCTCCAGCCTGTGCTTCTTATAAGTTAGTTATCATGTAAAAACTTTCTTAAATTGATGTGCATGTTATTTGAAAAACATGGCATGGATGTTTGTGGCCAAGAACCTTACATTTTCTTCACTATCTATATAAAATAGTGATCATAATCTTGAGAAAGTTATCATTCATGGAAACACTTTATGCATTCCCCACCATTTTAAGGCTAACATTCACAGCCCTCCTACTTGATACTTTTTTTAATAAATTTCAAACTTGTGTGGAGATCTATCAGAAAAACCCTTGAACCACTTCATGTGATCATCTACGATGATGGGAGGAGGCTCTACCTTGCTTAAAAACTTGAAGTTGATCTTCATATTGGAACAGATCATGTTTGTGCTCCTTCTTAGTTGAAATCATATGGAAAAAGGAAATTTGGTTTTCATTTTGAATTTTTCTCTAGGCTATTCAACCAAGTATCTTATCCCATTTATCCCTTTAATTCATAATATTGTCTCCTTCCTCATGATTCTATCATGTTAAAAATGATGTTTCTCTTAAGTGTTCCTAATTCTTCACCTTAGTAGTTCAATTTTTTTATCAAAGAGTGTTTTGAAGCTTTGATTGGAGCTCTTATGGTAGTTTAAGAGTAAGTGAATGAACTTAAAACTTCATTACCCTTGTCTAATTCTCTTGGAAGTTCAAATAAACAAACAAAAAAATCCATAAACACAAAAATAAAATCTTAAGTTCATAATTCTCGAGGATTAACCCTTGTGGTGAGGAGATAACTCAACCCTTTTACTGATGTACTCTTTTTTGGCATTACTTTAGATTTTGTAAAGTATGTAAGCATAAATTACCGTTGTTGTTTTTGGATGTAATAGTTTTTAAGGAAATGAACAGTTGTTTAAGGCATGGTTTTTAAACTTACCAATGATGTTGATCCCAAGACTATTTTCCATCAATTTTGAGACATTCAACCCTTAAGAATAATGTGAAACGTAAACCCAAACACATGAAAGGGAGAATTTCCTTCCATGTGTTGAGGTTTATGTTTCACATTAGTTTTCAATTCTTTCCTCATATTTGATATCTTTGGTGCTTTAGTCATTCTATACATCTTTTCTTCACTTGATCTTATTAGACACCAATTCAGGCCCTCGGTTTTTTAAATCACCGTCATTTCTTCCATTCTGATTGAAAGGCCTCGGTGTGAATTCGTGGAGGCATTAGAATGAAATGATAATTCTTTTATGTTCAGTCCAAAGCATGTTCAAATTGCGACAAAATTGAAAATAGACAACTTCAAGGGAATGAGGCGGCATAATGATTAGTATTAATACTTGGTGTACCCATGTGAGCATGGCTAACTGAAGTTATATCTCGAAATAAATCTATATAGACTTTAAAAATATGCTTGGGTAGAAGAACCACATCTAAGGATGAAAGGTCGGAAGAAAGGTCGTAGTTTGGAGTTGTGGATTTTGAGTAGTGTGAAGTTGAAGTGGTTTCTTTGTGTGAAATGTGAATCAATGGACGATCGTTTTTATTTCTTAATGTAGCATATGGTTGGTTACCATTGAGGCCCATAGAAAGATTTGGTGGTTGATTGAAGGGTCAATTACTTCATTAGAAACTGATTCTAAAAAAAATAAACATGGGTGATTCTAGATGCAACAAATTTGCAATGTTGGCCCAGTTTTCCCCGACCACCGCGTCTCATCTGCGTCGCCCCTTTAGCAACACCAGAAATCGTCGCCCGCGACACGTCCATCACGGCTCCATAACAGATCTAGAGTCGCGGTGTCCACCCTTCGTCCCTCCACCCTCTCTAATCTTCGTCCTCCACTCCTCCACGTCCTTCCCACCTCCTAACCCTCGGTGATCACCTCCATGGCCGTCGTTCTTACATCCTCTTCCTCCAAGGTCGTTTCCATCACCCTCTCTCCCTCTAAGGTCGTCCCCATCGCCCCCTCTCCCTCTCAAACCGTAATTCTCGCCCCCTCACCCTCACAGGCCGTGGATCTCACCCCCTCTTCCTCACAGGCCGTGGAGCTCACCCCCTCTCCCTCACAGGACGTCATTCTCACCCCCTCTCCCTCACAAGCCGTCAATCTCGCCCCCTCTCCCTCCCAGGCCGTCATTCCTGCCCCCTCTCCCTCTCAAACCGTAATTCTCGCCCCCTCACCCTCACAGGCCGTGGATCTCACCCCCTCTTCCTCACAGGCCGTGGAGCTCACCCCCTCTCCCTCACAGGACGTCATTCTCACCCCCTCTCCCTCACAAGCCGTCAATCTCGCCCCCTCTCCCTCACAAGCCGTCATTTTTGCCCCCTCTCCCTCACAAGCCGTCATTTTCGCCCGCTCTCCCTCAAAGGCCATGGATATCTCCCCTTATCCCTCATAGGACGTGGATCTCGCCCCCTCTCCCTCATAGGCCGTCATTCCTGCCCCCTCTCCCTCACAGGCCGTCATTCTCGACCCCTCTCCTTTAAAGGCCATGGATCTTGCCCCTTCTCCCTCACGGGTTGTGGATCTTGCCCCCTCTCCCTCACAGGCCGTGGAGCTTAAGGTAAGCAACACAGGTTAGGTGAATGAGCAAGGGTGGGAGTGGGAGAAGGACAGGGAGAGGGAGAGGGAGCGGGAGAGAGACAGGGAGAGGGCAAGGGAGAGAGAGGGAGTGGGAGAAGGAGAGGGAGGGAGAGGAAGAGGGAGAGTGAGATTTGTGCTTCTCTATCACCCATTAGTACCGCTTGTCCGTGTCATTTTTGCAGGGGAATGGAGGCCCAAAACCAAGAGAGTGATGTTAGCTAGGCAAGTGCGTACAATACACCACAAGAGAGGAATGATCTTCTAGTACTTCGTGCCCGGCCTATGCCATACTATGTTGGGACGAGTGGTAAGGGGTAGTGGGGAGACCATCCAGAGAGAATGGATACCTTTGCTTTTCAAGGGGGTGACAAGTGATATGATGAAGAGGGTGAAAATGACCATTTTCAAGATGCTTCTTACGAGGACGATTGGGATGAGGATGCTTGGGATGAGGACGGTTAGGATGAGGTGGAACATTGTACCGAGGAGGATTGGGATGAGGACAAGGGGTGCGACGAGGAAAATTGGGAAGAGGAGGATGCTTTTTACGAGGTAGAGAATGACTAGGCAGAATCATGTGATGATGAAGATGGGCATCATGGTAATGATAAGGATGAAGATGCTTTTCAGGTTCTGAGAAAAGCAACGTCAGACTATGGTGGTGGGGGTGGTGAGAGAGAAGGGGTGCAAGAAAGCGATGAGCACACACCGCTTGCACAGATGCAACGAAGAATGCATTTGGTGGGAGCGAGAGTGAAAGCAGTGATGATAGTCTTGACGATGATTTTAAAGGCATGCCACATCATGGGCCAGAGGGAGACCATGTTGGCAATGGTTGCGATGGAGAACAAGGGCACACAGTGGAGTTTCCTGGTGGTATACAACGTGGAATGACCTTTAGGAAAAAGGCACAAATACGGGATTGCATCAAAATGTACAAGATTGCTGCCAACCGGAGTGTACATGTTTACTTGTGAGTTTCAATAAGTTCACATGCATGTATCCCTTCTTTGTTTTTTGCTTTGCATTCCTTCAACCTTCAGGGCTGTGAAAATGAACTTTGTGCTACTTCATTTTCTTCACGCTTGGTGTTGATTATGACAGAGAATGTTGTTCTAACACGGAGAATGAGGGCAAAAAGGTTTTGGGAGACAAGGGAGTAGAGAGTGCTTTAGGTTGATAAAAGATAAAGTGGACAAGAATTGCCATGATCATCACATAAACACTTAATGCCATATGTTTCTCTGCAATTGCACGTCAAACCACAAACGTTGGGGGGTCAAATGCTCCATGCAAAAAGAGGGCTGCCAATGGTGTCTTGGGGCTTATCGGTGGGAGAAGACAAAGTTGTGGCATGTGATGTGCATTGAAGGGATGCATACCTGTCGACCGATTGACTACCAGCGCCATCCGAGAAGGAAGGTGCGATAGGTATCTCAACAAGTCAGAGGCATCATAAAGAGTGATGTGAATGTCACACTGGAGCAGTTCCAGACGTGGCTACGAATGATGGTCGGTTATTGTCCGCCTTACTACACAGTTTAGCGGTCAAGGGAAGTGGTGAAAAAGGAGGAGGGAGGGGATATGTGTGAGTCGTTCATGAGGTTTCTAGCATTGGTAGCGAGATTGCAAGAGCGTGATGCAGATCGCCACTATGTTTTGAAAACCAAATCAATCCACATTGAGGGACTTGCCAGACCAACAGGGTTCATGTGCTTGTTCATGGCTTCTAGAGCTCCACGGGCAGCAATTGAATTTTTTGCCCACTGATCAGTGTGGACGGGACATTCACAAAGAACGGATGGTTGTAGTGCATCCTGACGGAAGCAACCGTAGACGCCCAGGGTTTGATTCTCCCTCTTGCCACTACACTGGTTAGTGGAGAGGATCATTCAAACTGGGGCTGGTTTTTAGAGGAAGTTGCCTTTGTGTTCCCAAGCCTACTAAGAGAGGACACCGTGATCATCTGTGATAGGCACCCTAACATCATTCGTGGTGTTGAGATCATCTTTCCAAATGCCGCGCATGCCTATTGTGCCTGGCATATCCATAAAAACATCTAGGCCAAATCTGGCAAGAAGGTTGCTAATGCATTCTGGCCCCTTGTGTGGGGACGTACAAACAACAAGTGGGACAAAGCAATTGATGTACTAAAGAGAATATTGAAGAAAGCACGGGTCTTCCTTATGGGGAATCCGAAAGATCCATTCTCACGAGGTATACCAAGGGAGAAGTGGTCGAATGTGGCATTCCTTAGGCCATATTTTGACCACTATACATCGAATGTGAGCGAGAGTTTGAATCAAAAGTTGAGTACCATACGCCGAAAACCACCGCTCCACATGATGATGAGCATCTACGACTTCATGATGACAGAGTACGACAAGAGGCGACAAGATGCAAACCGTTGCAGTGGGCAATGGGTGCCACGGCAAGGGTGGAGAAGAGGTCTATACACTCAAGTGGGCACTTTGTCGAGCGTTCGAGTGAAATTGAAGTGAAGGTGACGCCGCCAGATGGTGAACATTGTGTGACAGTTAATCTTAAGGAGTGTGGGTGCAAGAAGTTTCAAGATATTCAACTCCCATGTGTCCACGCAATTGCCCTTTGTCAGACATGCCGCCTACCAATTGACCCTCTTGTGTATGCCGATGAGGCATATACGACATGAGCATGGCAAAGCACCTATGCAAAACCTCTTCCACCAATCCTTATCGAGGGTCTCACATTCACTCCTGGAAAGTGCTTGCCTCCTCCAATGTCACGGCCTGTGGGAAGACCTCAAGTGAAACGCCGTGTGGGTGCACGCGTGAGTGAGGCAAAGACATGTATTTGTAGCAACTGCGAGGTGGTAGGCCACAACGTGCGTACTTGTACACGTGTAGTACACGGTGGCCATCGGGGCACGGGAAGTGGAGGAACAAGGAGAGTTCATACCCAAAGAGGTAGTGTAAACTCAACGGGGAGAGGAGGGGCTGGACGAGAGGGCAATCTGGAGAGGGGATGGAGAGGAGGGGTTGCCCATGGTCAAGAAGAGGGAGCACGAGGAGTAAGACTGGGGCATGTTGGAGGAGAGGGGGGTGGATTTCAGCATACACCTGGTCATGTAGAAGCAATGGAGAGAGGAGGGTCTAAACAAGAGGCCAATGTTGGAGTGGAGGGGAAGACGTGGAGGGAGAAGGGCAGCCATTGCTAAAGGAGGCAGACTTGTTGATGATGACGGTGGAAGATTTGTGGGCAGTGAGGATGTACCAGGGGTAGACCATGGTGGTGGCAAGGGAGCACGAGGAGCAAGGCAAGGACACGTTGGAGAAGAGGGGGGTGGATTTTAGTAAGCAACAAGAGGAGGGGCTGGACCATTGGGCAACATGGGGAGGAGAACGGTGGAGGATTTGTGGGTAATGAGAGTACACCGTGGTCTGCCCATGGTGATGGCGAGGGAGCGAGAAGAGCAAGGCGGGGACAAGGAGGAGCTGGGGGTGGATTTCAATAAGGAATAGGAGTTGCACACACCATGGAGAGGGGACGAGGAGGAGGGGTTGGACAAGAGGGCAATGTTGGGAGGGGAGGGAGAGGACGTGGAGGAGGGGCAAGTATTGATCAAAGGAACAAGTTGAATGATTATGACGAAGGAGGATTTGTGGGCGATGAGAGTGGAGCATGGGTTGCCCATGGTCAAGGAGAGGGAGCACAAGGAACGGGTGAGGGTTCAGTTGGAGGACAAGAGAGGGGAAGCCAAGAGATGCAGATGGGTTGGGTTAGATAAAAACCATAAAAAATCTTAGGCAAAAGGGGAGAGGCTGCTAGGATGTATGGTGGAGATGCTTCAAGGAGAGGTTGAACTAGCGCATGCAATGGTAAGAGGGTTATGGACAAAGTAGAAGATGAAGGTGGAGATCCCCTTGTCAATTTCTTACGTAATGATCAACCAAGAGACCAGGGTACAGGTGAAGAGTATGGCGGGCGATCGGCTCAAACATCATTTGGTGACATTATGCGTTAGCGCCTCATAGACAGGATGAGAGGTGTGCGACCTCACACATCCTGTGGGGGAGACATAAACGTGCCAAGAGGAATTGGAAGTACCCTAACAAGCTTTGGGGGAAGAGAAGGGATCGAGAATGTTGCATGTGAGTATGGCCAACGACGTTTGTCTACTATGCACGATACACCTACAAATCACACGCATACTACACAAGGTGCCTGCATTTTGAGCATGTGGGCGAGAGGGTGGTTCTTGCATCCTCATCCTACACCAACACAGGGTGGGAATCAATGTTTTCAAGGATGAGATAGTTCAATTCAGCACATGTCTTATGATTTGTAGCATATGACCATAGTCATGGCAGGAACATGACAACTGCGCATGTGTGTACGTTTGCGGTCACAAAAACTTGCATTCGAGACACTTGAGTTCTATTTTTGAAACACTTCCCATGATGTTTACCTTGCCTTTGGTTTGCAAAGACACATTTTTCCTTGCACCTTCTATTGATGAGATGAACATAGGTTTATGGAGGGGGGTACACTTTCGGCAAACACACGAATAAACCTCATTTGTGCAAGTAGACACCAAAGAATTTCACCGGGTGTATGTGAATATGGTGTATGCAATGTTCCATCGATTCATGTGTCCATTGAACAAATACTAGACAAATTTTTGTACGTTAGACCTCATCATGTCCTTACAATGGTAGATGTATCGGGTGGGAGCCGTTGTTTCACCATGTACACATGATGGTTTTTCAAAAGGTTGTGTTCAACCTCTACAATAACAAGCATGATGAACCTTGAACCCTAAAGGCAAAATGGTGTGCACATAGTATTTTGAGGCTACCTAGAAAAACATTCATTTTTTTAGGCTAGTATTGCAAATATTTTCATACATTGGCTACTGTTGCAAATATTTTGTGTGAAGGGAGATGTATGTTAATTGCTTCTATAATAGGGCCATGTAACGTAAATAAGTTGCAAAAAAACAGATGTTAAGCTAATTATTCAAAACCCCAATCAGACACGATAATAATATATCTTTCTCGTAGCTAGTGAAGCAATTAACCCTTGATTAAACAGTTTAGTAACTTGTTTAAACATGGACATAACTTGTTTTTTCTTCCTTAATCTAGGAAATCGATTATGCATGTTCAAAATAATCATTGGAAATGGGATTTGCATGTAAAAAATCATCATTTGCATAAAAATAGTGACAATAGGGAGTGTTGTAGGTTTCTCTTTAAACCTTGAAAATTAATTTCAATCCTTTTTTTACTCAAAACATATGTTCAGTTTCTTTGTGCAATTCTTGTTTGACTGAATTTTGAATGCCATCGAAAATCGTAAATGGTTCTTTTCTGAGTTTTTCCTGTTGGCTTTGACGAAAATGATGCATGTGCAATGAAGCCCGTCCGCTGTGGTGCTAGTTAATGAAATGATCTCTCAACTGGCTGTTGAGTTAGGATGTCTCTTAAATGGGGCATGGTGTACATTTTGTTTTGCAGAGGAAACGTGCCACACTCTCCACCCAGCACTGGCTCTTCGCATCCTTCCGACCTTCACGTCGCTTCTGATCGTCTCATCGTAGGAGAAAACTTGCAGGCGAGCCGTGCTTCTTTTGGGGCTTCTGGTAGCTGTAGCTTGCGGATTCCGATCTTGAGATTTTGCATTCGAGCCGTGCTTCTTCCCCTCCTCCGCCATGGCTCTTCTCGAAAGGCAGCTGGCATGCGCACCCTCTCTCAGCTCCAAGCATGTGCTGCTTGCGCGAGATGGCGCGGAGGCTGTTGCCAACAGCCCAAGCAGCCTGAGCCTGTCCGTGCGGAGGAAGCAGCAGCGCCGTCAGTCCGCCGCCAGAGGAGGCTCTGCTCTTGAGACTGTCGCCACTCTCGCAGATGCTCCCAAGACCAGCTTCCCCAATGTACGCGTGTGTGTCTTTGTGCGGTTGGAACCCAGGTGGGGATGGGTACGAGTTTTCGTCCTGAAGTTGGTTGGCGGAGGGGGGCAGGGGGTGGGGGGGGATCAGGAAGGCGGAAGGTGTGACGGGTCCAACTTGCGGCAAAAGCGTGAGTCGACTGCGGGGTCGTACAGGCATTCCTCTTGTGCTGGAGGTGCATGACAACAATGACAAGAACATTGCCGACGTTCCCGCTGGGGTTCCACGTTGTAGGCTACTGCTGGCTCAAGTTTCGTGAAGGTGTCAGCTGGTTCAGGTCCTGCGTCGTCACAGGAGCGTCCCTGTCCAAACCTCAAGTCTCCTCTNCAGAAGATGTGTTTCTGCTCCCTCTCTGCGAGGTGGCAATGTTGTTCCGTATTGGTTTAAACTTCTTTGGCACCCGAGATAAGCTGGAGGACATGAAGTGGGGGAGACGAGCAAGAGGAGATGATGTCAGCAGCATGCATGAGGTGGGCAGATGGCATCCGGCATCCGGCATGGATAGCAACCGATTGTCTGAAGCCAAGGAGACGGCTTTTGTGCTCAGTCATGAATCGCTGGAGGCACAGCGTTCACTACAAACACAAGTGCCACTACAAAACACAACTGTCACCACAATGTTAAACTTTTTTAGACGATTTGCAAAGTGTCGTAAAGAATCTAATGCTGTATTTTTTCTCGTCCCGGGTGGTGTTAGCTTGGACTCTTCCTACAAAACTGTGGAACCACCTGGTTAATTCCAGGAGAACAGGTCCGGTCTCTAATCCAGCGCCAGACTGAGAAGACTTGAGTTGCCTCGGAAGGCCTGCCCACAATCCCTGCACAGTTGCGTTGCGCACACGCACGTCGCAGCGCACGGAGATTGATTGAGCGCTCCGTAGATGGAAGCGCACCTTGGACACTCCAACGCCTCACCTGCCTAGCCTAGGTGCTGCTTTCTGTTTTGCCACAAGTAGAACTGCCTAATCTTGTTTTAGAGTCACAGGTGCTGATGAAGGCTCAGGCCGAAACGCGTATGCCTATCTTTTGAACAAGTTTTTCCTGCATCATCCCTCCCCCTCCTCCGCTTCCTCTCTCACTACAGACAAGTTTGCCCCCCCTTGCGGCACTAGAAGATGACTACCCCAACACTGAAACGGCATGGGAATGAATGGCACACGATCCTTCTCACTGCAGACTGTGTCGTCCAGAGCTGCCTTCGTTGCAGCAGGGCTGTGCAGTTGTGTGGCGTTTCTGTGCCAAACTGGACCTGTGTCAGGCGAAGCAGCACGCCAAAGATCTGCGTGTTGGATCGGGAGTCAGCACAGGGTGAAGCAAATGTCTGAGCCGCTCTGCAAAACGATGAAGGACCTCTTTCCTCCCAGTCACCGTTCTTGCTCTGGTTCTCGTCCAATCGTGCGATACGATGTGAGCAGGCGGAGTTGAACGGCATTCTGAAGGACTACGTGGGGAGGGAGTCGCCGCTCTACTTTGCGGAGAGGCTGACGGAGCACTACAAGAGAGCGGACGGCACAGGACCGCACATCTACCTCAAGCGTGAGGACCTCAACCACACCGGCGCTCACAAGATCAACAACGCCGTGGGACAGGTGAGGTGGGATGTGGGAAGTCAGTGTCTTGTGACGCGTTTCTGTGGGTTTTAGTTTGACACACTACAAGACGTCGAATGGCATCGCATGTCTAAATGACAGACTACAAGATTTCATCTGCTCTACAGATGATTAGCCGAAGGGGACACGAGAGTGTTTCTCCCATTCGATACCTACATGTATGCTTCTGCCTCCCAGGCGTGTGGCTGTCGCAGGTCTATCAGCTGGTGGATGTCTGTGCGCTCTACTCCTTCTGGAGGAGTTGGTGTGTACGTGTGTGCATGTGTCTGAAGCATCATGCTGCACCGTTGCTGTTGCCTTAGGCACAACTGCATGCCTCGCCACACCTACTGCTCTCGTGCAGCCAGAATTGATGGCATACGCTCTGAAGCACAGTCCTATGTGGGCAATCAAAGGCTCATTGGAACGATGTGATTCAGCCGTACTCTGCCCCACAGAGTG
>SZWC01005001.1:150297-162967 GCA_023375785.1 Penium margaritaceum | reverse complement strand
ATACGTTTGTGTAAGTGCGTGAAGGTACGTGTGAGTTTGTGTCAGTGTGTGTAAGTGTGTGTATGTACGTGTAAGTATGTGTAAGTGCGTGTAAGTTCGTGTATTTGCGTGTAAGTTTGTGTAAGTTCGTATAAGTTTGTGTAACTACGTGTAAGTTTGTGTAAGTGCGTGTAAGTGCATGTGAGTTTGTATCAGTGCGTGTTAGTGTGTGTAAGTGTGTATAAGTGCGTGTATGTGCATGTAAGTACGTGTACGTGTGTGTAAATACGTGTAACTGCGTGTGAGTGCGTGTAAGTACGTGTGAGTGCGGCTAAGTGTGTGTAAGTACATGTAAGTGCATGTAAGTTCCTGTAAGTGCGTGTAAGTGCGTGTACGTTCGTGTAAGTGGATATAAGTATGTGTAAGTGCGTATAAGTTCGTGTCAGTACATGTAAGTGCGTGTAAGTGTGGATATGTGCGTGTCATTATGTGTAAGTGTACGTAAGTGCATGTAAATGCGACTAAGTGCGTGTAAGTGTGTGTAAGTGCGTGGAAGTGTGTGTAAGTACGTGTAAGTGCGTGTAAGTACGTATACGTTAATGTAAGTGCATGTAAGTGTGTGTTAGTGTGTGTTAGTACGTGTAATTGCGTGTAAGTGTGTGTAATTGTGTGTAAGTGCGTGTACATGCGTGTAAGAGCGTATAAGTGCCTGTAAAATATGTGTAAGTGCGTGTAAGTGCGTGTAAGTGTGTGTAATTGTGTGTAAGTGCGTGTACATGCGTGTAAGAGCGTATAAGTGCCTGTAAAATATGTGTAAGTGCGTGTAAGTGCGTGTAACTGCATGTAAGTGCACGTAAGTTCGTGTAAATACGTGTAAGTACGTGTAAGTGTGTGCAAGTACATACAAGTATGTGTAAGTGCGTGTAAGTGTGTGTAAGTGCGTGTAAGTGTGTGTAAGTATGTGTAAGTTTGTGTAAGTGCATGTAAGTATGTGTAAGTATGTGCTAGTGCATGTAAGTGCGTGTAAGTGTGTGTAAGTGTGTGTAAGTGCGTATAAGTACGTGTAAGTGCGTGCAAGTGCGTGTATGTATGTGTAAGTATGTGTAAGTATGTGTAAGTACGTATAAGTGCATGTAAGTGCGTGTAAGTGTGTGTAAGTGTGTGTAAGTGCGTATAAGTACGTGTAAGTGCGTGCAAGTGCGTGTATGTATGTGTAAGTATGTGTAAGTATGTGTAAGTACGTATAAGTGCATGTAAGTTTGTATAAGTATGTATAAGTACGTGTAAGTTCATGTAAGCAGGTGTAAGTGCGTGTAAGTCCGTGTAAGTACGTGTAAGTGCGTATACTTATGTGTAAGTATGTATAAGTGTGTGTAAGTGCGTGTAAGCGCGTGTAAGCGCGTGTAAGTTTGTGTAAGTTTGTGTAAGTTTGTGTAAGTGTGTGTAAGTTCGTGTAAGTACGTGTAAGTGTGTGTAAGTACGTGTAAGTGCGTGTAAGTTTGTGTAAGTTTGTGTAAGTTTGTGTAAGTGTGTGTAAGTTCGTGTAAGTACGTGTAAGTGTGTGTAAGTACGTGTAAGTGCGTGTAAGTGCGTGGAAGTGCGTACAAGTGTGTGTAAGTACTTGTAAGTTTGTGTAAGTTTGTGTAAGTGCATGTAAGTGTGTGTAAGTTTGTGTAAGTGCGTGTAAGTGCGTGTGAGTTTGTGTCAATGTGTGTCAGTGCGTGTAAGTCCATGTAAGCGCATGTGAGTGGGTGTAAGTGTATGTAAGTGCATGTAAGTACGTGTAAGTGCATGTGAGTGTGTGTAAGTGTGTTTGAGTGCATGTAAGTTTGTGTAAGTGTGTGTAAGTATGTGTATATTTGTGTAAGTACGCGTAAGTGAGTGTAAGTGCGTGTAAGTACGTGTAAGTGCGTGTAAGTGCGTGTACTTGCGTGTAAGTTCATGTAGGCTCGTGTAAGTTCGTGTTAGTACGTGTAATTTTGTGTATGCGTGTGTAAGTGCGTGTGAGTTTGTTTCAGTGCGTGTAAGTGCGTGTAAGAACGTGTAAGTACGTATAAGTGTGTGTAAGTACGTGTAAGTGCGTGTAAGTGTGTGTAAGTGCGTGTGAGTGTGTGTAGGTGCGTGTGAGTGCGTGTAAGTACGTGTAAGTGCGTGTAAGTGTGTGTAAGTGCGTGTGAGTGTGTGTAGGTGCGTGTGAGTGCGTGTAAGTGCATGTAAGTTCGTGTAAGTGCGTATAATTGCGTATACATTTGCATAAGTGCGTGTAAGTGTGTGTAAGTGCATGTAAGTACATGTAAGTGCGTGTAAGTTTGTGTAAGTGCATACAAGTGTGTGTAGATTTGGGTAAGTGCGTGTAAGTGCGTGTAAGTGTGGGTAAGTGTATGTACGTTCGTGTCAGTGTGTGTAAGTGCGTGTAAGTGCATGTAAGTGCGTGTAAGTTTGTGTAAGTGCATACAAGTGTGTGTAGATTTGGGTAAGTGCGTGTAAGTGCGTGTAAGTGTGGGTAAGTGTATGTACGTTCGTGTCAGTGTGTGTAAGTGCGTGTAGGTACGTATAAGTACGTGTAATTGTGTGTAAGTGCATGTAAGTGCATGTAAATGCGTGTAATTATGTGTGGGTACATTCAAGTATGTGTAAGTGCGTGGAAGTGCGTGTAAGTGCGTCTAAGTATGGATAAGTGCGTATAAGTGCGTGTAAGTGTGTGTAAGTGCGTGTAAGTGCGTGTAAGTGTGGGTAAGTGTATGTACGTTCGTGTCAGTGTGTGTAAGTGCGTGTAGGTACGTATAAGTACGTGTAATTGTGTGTAAGTGCATGTAAGTGCATGTAAATGCGTGTAATTATGTGTGGGTACATTCAAGTATGTGTAAGTGCATGGAAGTGCGTGTAAGTGCGTCTAAGTATGGATAAGTGCGTATAAGTGCGTGTAAGTGTGTGTAAGTGCGTGTAAGTGCGTGTTAGTGCGTGTACGTGCGTGTAAGTGTGTGTAAGTGCAAGTACGTTTGTGTAAGTGGGTGTAAGTACGTGTAAGTGCGTGCAAGTAAGTATAAGTGCATGTAAGTGCGTGTAAGTGTGTGTAAGTACGTATAAGTGTGTGTAAGTTTATGCAAGTGTGTGTAAGTGCGTGGAAGTGCATGTAAGTGCGTGTAAGTCCGTGTAAGTGTGTATAAGTACATGTTAGTGCGTGTAAGTACGTATAAGTACGTGTAAGTGTGTGTGAGTATGTGTAAGTGCGTGTGAGTGTGTGGAATTGGTGTAAGTGCATGTAAGTGCATGTAAGTGCATGTAAGTTCCTGTAAGTTCGTGTTATTGTGTGTATGTTTGTGTAAGTGCGTATAAGTGCGTATAAGTGAGCGTAAGTGCGTGTAAGTTCGTGTCAGTACCTGTAAGTGCGTGTAAGTACGTGTAAGTGCGTGATATTACGTGTAAGGGCATGTAAGTGCATGTTAATATGTGGAAGTGTGTGTGAGTGTGAGTAAGTGCGTGTAAGTACGTGCAAGTACATGTAAGTACGTTTAAGTATGTGTGTGTGCGTATACATTCGTGTAAGTCTGTGTAAGTGCATGTAAGTGCGTGTAAGTGCGTGTAACTACGTGTAAGTGCGTGTAAGTGCATGTAAGGGCGGTTAAGGTTGTGTAAGTACGCGTAAGTGCATGTATGTACGTGTACGTGCATGTAATTACGTGTAAGTGTGTGGTAAGTGTGTGTAAGTTTTTGTAAGTGCGTGTAAGTGCGTGTTACTGTGTGTAAGTGTGTGAAAGTGAGCGTAAGTATGTGTAAGTGCATGTTAGTGTGTGTAAGTGCGTGTAAGTGCATGGAAGTGCATGTAGGTATGTGTAAGTGAGTGTAAGTACGTGTAAGTGTGTGTAAGTACATGCAAGTATGTTTAAGTGCCTGTAAATATGTGTAAGTGCGTGTAAGTGCGTGTAACTGCATATAAGTGCGTGTAAGTATGTGTAAGTGCGTGTAAGTTTGTGTAAGTTTGTATAAGTGTATGTAAGTGTGTATAAGTTCGTGTAAGTGCGTGTAAGTGCGTGTAAGTGCATGTGAGTTCGTATCAGTGGGTGTAAGTGCGTGTAAGTGTGTGTAAGTGCGTATAAGGACGTATAAGTGTGTGTAAGTGCATGGAAATGCGTGTGGGTACGTGTGAGTGAATGTGAGTACGTGTAAGTACATGTAAGTTTGTGTGAGTTTGTGTAAGTGCGTCTACCTTCGTGTAAGTGCATGTAAGTGTGTATAAGTGTGTGTAAGGGTGTGTAAGTACGTGTAAGTGCGCGTAAATGCGTGTAGGTGCGTGTAGGTGTGTGTAAATGCGTGTAAGTACGTGTGAGTGCGTATAAGTGCGTGTGAGTGCGTATACGTTCATGTAAGTGCATGCAAGTACGTATAAGTTTGTGTAAGTGGGTATACGTACGTGGAAGTGCGCGTAAGAGCGTGTATGTTCCTGTCAGTGTGTGTAAGAGCATGTACGTGTGGGTATGTGCTTGTAATTGTGTGTAAGTGCATGTAAGTGCATGTAAATGCGTGTAAGTGTGTGTGAGTGCGTGAAAGTATGTGTAAGTGCGTGCAAGTGCGTGTAAGTACGTGTAAGTGTGTGGAAGTGTGTATACCTTTGTATAGGTGCGTGTAAGTAGGTGTAAGTGCGTCTAAGTTTGTATAACGGTGTGTAAGTTTGTGTAAGTATGTGTAAGTTTGTGTAAGTACGTGTAAGTGTGTGTAAGTGCGTGAAAGTGCGTGTAAGTGCGTGTAAGTGTGTGTAAGTGCGTAGAAGTTGGTATAACTGCGTGTAAGTGCATGTAAGTATGTGTAAGTGCGTGTAAGTACATGTAAGTGTGTGCAAGTGCATGCAAGTACGTGTAAGTGCGTGTAAGTGTGTGTAAGTACGTGTAAGTGTGTATAAGTACGTGTAAGTGTATGTAAGTATGTGTAAGTGCGTGTTAGTGTATGTAAGTGCGTGTAAGTACGTGAAAGTGTGTGTAAGCGCGTGTAAGTGCGTCTAAGTTCATGTAAGTACGTATAAGTGCGTGTAAGTGCATGTAAGTGTGTGTAAATGCGTGTAAGTGCGTGTAAGTACGTGAAAGTGTGTGTAAGCGCGTGTAAGTGCGTCTAAGTTCATGTAAGTACGTATAAGTGCGTGTAAGTGCATGTAAGTGTGTGTAAATGCGTGTAAGTGCGTGTAAGTATGTGTAAGTGTGTGTAAGTGCGTGTAAGTGTGTGTAAGTTTGTGTAAGTGCGTGTAAGTGTGTGTAAGTGCGTGTAAGTGCATGTAAGTGTGTGTAAATGCGTGTAAGTGCGTGTAAGTATGTGTAAGTGTGTGTAAGTGCGTGTAAGTGTGTGTAAGTTTGTGTAAGTGCGTGTAAGTGTGTGCCAGTGCGTGCTGGTGCTTGCAAGTTTATTTAAGTGCGTATAAGTACACGTTAGTGCGTGTAAGTTCGTGTAAGTGCGTGTAAGTATGTGTAAGTGCGTGTAAGTGTGTATAAGTACGTGTAAGTGCATGTAGGTGTGTGAAAGTGAGTGTAAGTGTGTGTAAGTGTGTGTAAGTTTGTGTAAGTTTGTGTAAGTGCGTGTAAGTATGTGTAAGTTTCTGTAAGTGCGTGTAAGTACGTGGGAGTTCGTATCAGTGCGTATAAGTGCGTGTAAGTACGTGTGAGTGCGTTTAAGTGTGTGTAAGTGCGTGTAAGTTTGTGTAAGTACGTGTAAGTATGTGTGAGTTGGTGTCTGTGCGTGTAAGTGCGTGTAAGTGTGTGTAAGTGCGTGTAAGTGTGTGTAAGTGCGTGTAAGTGCATGTTAGTATGTGTAAGTACGTGAAAGTACATATAAGTGCGTGACAGTTTGTGTAAGTGTGTGTAAGTGCGTGTAAGTGTGTGTAAGTGCGTGTAAGTGCATGTTAGTATGTGTAAGTACGTGAAAGTACATATAAGTGCGTGACAGTTTGTGTAAGTGTGTGTGAGTATGTGGAAGTGTGTGTAAGTGTGTGTAAGTACGTGTAAGTTTGTGTAGGTGTGTGTAAGTGCGTATAAGTGCGTGTAAGTGTATGTAAGTACGTGTAAGTGCGTGTAAGTGCGTGTAAGTGTGTGTAAGTGTGTGTAAGTACGTGTAAGTTTGTGTAGGTGTGTGTAAGTGCGTATAAGTGCGTGTAAGTGTATGTAAGTACGTGTAAGTGCGTGTAAGTGCGTATAAGGTTGTGTATGTACGTGTAAGTGTGTATAACTGCGTGTAAGTGTGTGAAAGTGTGTGTAAGTGCGTGTAAATGCATGTAAGTGTGTGTAAGTGCGTGTAAGTGCGCGTAAGTATGTGTAAGTGTGTGTAAGTGCGTGTAAGTGTGTGCAAGAGCATGCAAGTACGTTTAAGTACGTGTAAGTACATGTAAGTGCGTGTAAGTGCATGTAAGTGTGTGTAAATGCGTGTAAGTGCGTGTAAGTATGTGTAAGTGTGTGTAAGTGCGTGTAAGTGTGTGTAAGTTTGTGTAAGTGCGTGTAAGTGTGTGCCAGTGCGTGCTAGTGCTTGCAAGTTTATTTAAGTGCGTATAAGTACACGTTAGTGCGTGTAAGTTCGTGTAAGTGCGTGTAAGTATGTGTAAGTGCGTGTAAGTGTGTATAAGTACGTGTAAGTGCATGTAGGTGTGTGAAAGTGAGTGTAAGTGTGTGTAAGTGTGTGTAAGTTTGTGTAAGTTTGTGTAAGTGCGTGTAAGTATGTGTAAGTTTCTATAAGTGCGTGTAAGTACGTGGGAGTTCGTATCAGTGTGTATAAGTGCGTGTAAGTACGTGTGAGTGCGTTTACGTGTGTGTAAGTGCGTGTACGTTTGTGTAAGTACGTGTAAGTATGTGTGAGTTGGTGTCTGTGCGTGTAAGTGCGTGTAAGTGTGTGTAAGTGCGTGTAAGTGTGTGTAAGTGCGTGTAAGTGCATGTTAGTATGTGTAAGTACGTGAAAGTACATATAAGTGCGTGTCAGTTTGTGTAAGTGTGTGTGAGTATGCGGAAGTGTGTGTAAGTGTGTGTAAGTACGTGTAAGTTTGTGTAAGTGTGTGTATGTGCGTATAAGTGCGTGTAAGTGTATGTAAGTACGTGTAAGTGCGTGTAAGTGCGTATAAGTTTGTGTATGTACGTGTAAGTGTGTATAACTGCGTGTAAGTGTGTGAAAGTGTGTGTAAGTGCGTGTAAATGCATGTAAGTGTGTGTAAGTACGTGTAAGTGCGCGTAAGTATGTGTAAGTGTGTGTAAGTGCGTGTAAGTGTGTGCAAGAGCATGCAAGTACGTTTAAGTACGTGTAAGTACATGTAAGTGCGTGTAAGTGCGCGTAAGTATGTGTAAGTGTGTGTAAGTGCGTGTAAGTGTGTGCAAGAGCATGCAAGTACGTTTAAGTACGTGTAAGTACATGTAAGTGCGTGTAAGTGCATGTAAGTTTGCGTGAGTACGTGTAAGTGTGAATAAGTTTGTGTAAGTGTGTGTAAGCACGTGTGAGTTAGTGTCATTACGTGTAAGTGCGTGTAAGTGCGTGTACGTGCGTGTAAGTACATGTAAGTCCGTGTAAGTACGTGTAAGTGTGAATAAGTTTGTGTAAGTGTGTGTAAGCACGTGTGAGTTAGTGTCATTACGTGTAAGTGCGTGTAAGTGCGTGTACGTGCGTGTAAGTACATGTAAGTCCGTGTAGGTACGTATAGGTGCGTGTAAGTGCATGTGAGTGTGTGTAAGCACGTGTAAGTGTGTGTAAGTATGTGTAAGTTCCTGTAAGTTTGTGGAAGTACGTGTAAGTGCGTGTGAGTTCGTGTCAGTGCGTGTAAATGTATTAAAGTGCGTGTAAGTACGTGTAAATGTGTGTAAGTACGTGTATTTGCGTGTAAGTTTGTGTAATTTTGTGTAAGTTTGTGTAAGTGCGTGTAAGTTTGTGTAAGTGTGTATAAGTGCGTGATAGTTCGTGTCAGTATGTGTATGTATATGTGTAAGTACGTGTAAGTACGTGTAGGTGCGTGTAAGTACGTGTAAGTATGTGTAAGTGGATGTACGTTCGTGTAAGTGCGTGTAAGTACGTGTACATTCGTGTAGGTGGGTATCACTGTGTGTAAGTGCGCGTAAGTGCGTATAAGTTTGTGTGAGTGCATGTAAGTGCGTGTACGTATGGGTATGTGTAGGTGCGTGTAAGTATGGATATGTGCGTGTACTTGCGTGTAAGTGCATGTACGCGCATGTAAGTGCATGTAAATGCATGTAAGTGTGTGTAGGTGCGTGTAAGTACGTGCAAGTGCGTAAACGTGTGTGTAAGTGCGTGTAAGTGCGTATAAGTTCATGTAAGCACGCGTAAGTACGTATAAGTGCGTGTAATTGCATTGAAATGTGTGTAACTGTGTGTAAGTACATATAAGTGTGTATAAGTGCGTGTAAGTGTGTGTAAATTTGTGTAAGTGTGTGTAAGTACGTGTAAGTGTGTGTAGTTTTGTTTCAGTGGATGTAAGTGCGTGTAAGTGTATGAAAGTGCGTGTAAGTGTAAATACGTGTGTGTAAGTGCGTGAAAGTGCATGGAAGTGCTTGTAAGTGCGTGTAAGTGCGTGTAAGTACGTGTAAGTTTGTGTAAGTGTGTGCAAGTACATGCAAGTACATGTAAGTGCATGTAAGTATGTGTAAGTGCGTGTAAGTGCGTGTAAGTGCATGTAAGTTTGTTGAAGTGCGTGTAAGAACGTGTACGTGCGTGTAAGTGTGTGTAAGTATGTGTAAGTAGGTATAAGTATGTGTAAGTACGTGTAAGTGCATGTAAGTGCGTGTATGTACGTGTAATTACGTGTAAGTACGTACAAGTGCGTGTAAGTGCGTGTAAGTACGTATAAGTGCGTGTAAGTCCGTGTAAGTATGTGTAAGTGTGTGTTACTGTATCTGTGAGAATGTGAAAGTATGTGGAGGTATATGTAAGTGCGTGTAAGTACGTATAAGTTCTATAAGTGCAAGTCAGTACGTGTAAGTGCGTGTAAGTGTGTGTAAGTGCATGTAAGTGCGTGTAAGTGTGTATAGGTGCGTATAAGTACGTGTAAAGGGGTGCCAGTGCACGACAATGCGTGTACATTCGTGTAAGTGCGTATAGGTATGTATAAGTGCGTATACGTGTGTGTAAGTGCGTGTTTGTGTGTGTAAGTGTGTGTAAGTGTGTATAATTGTATGAAAGTGTGTGTAAGTACATCTCAGTGGGTGTAAGTACGTGTGAGTTTGTATCAGTGTGTGAAAGTGTGTGTAAGTGTGTATAAGTATTTGTAAGTACGTGTAAGTGCGTGTAAGTGCGTATAAGTATGTGTAAGTACGTGTGAGTGGATGTAAGTTCGTGTGAGTGCATGTAAGTGCGTGTACGTTCGTGTAAGTGCGTGTTAGTGCGTGTACGTTAATGTAAGTATGTGTAAGTGTGTGTAAGTGCGTGTGAGTGGATGTAAGTTCGTGTGAGTGCATGTAAGTGCGTGTACGTTCGTGTAAGTGCGTGTTAGTGCGTGTACGTTAATGTAAGTATGTGTAAGTGTGTGTAAGTGCGTGTAAGTGCGTGTAAGTGCGTGTAATTGCATGTAAGTTCTTGTAACTTTGTGTAAGTTTTTGTAAGTATGTGTAAGTTTGTGTAAGTATGTGTAAGTGCGTGTAAGTGTGTGTAAGTCCGTGTAAGTGCGTGTAAGTCGGTGTACGTGTGTGTAAGTGCTTGTAAGCTTTTGTAAGTTTGTGTAAGTACATGTAAGTGTGTGTAGGTTCTGTAAGTGCATGTAAGTGCGTGTGAGTTCATTTCACTGTATGTAAATACGTGTAAGTATGTGTACGTGCATGCAAGTGTATGTAAGTGTGTGTAAGTGCATGTAGGTGCATGTAAGTGCGTGTCAGTGCGTGTAAGTGCGTATGAGTGCGTGTAAGTTCGTGTAAGTGTGTGTAAGTATGTGTACATTTGTGTAAGTGCGTGTAAGTGTGTATAAGTGCGTGTAAGTACGTGTAAGTGCGTATAGTGCATGTACTTGCGTGTAAGTTCATATAGGCTCGTCTAAGTTCATGTAAGTACTTGTAAGTGTGTGTACGTGCGTGTAAGTGCGTGTGAGTTTGTTTCAGTACGTGTAAGTGCGTGTAAGTACGTGTAAGTGCGTGTAAGTGCGTGTAAGTGTGTGTAAATGCGTGTGAGTGTGTGTAAGTGCGTGTAAGTTTGTGTAAGTGCGTATACGTGCGTGTACATTTGTGTAAGTGCGTGTAAGTACGTGTAAGTGCATGTAAGTGTATGTAAGTTTGTGTAAGTGCGTATAAGTGTGTGTACGTTTGTGTAAGTACGTGCAAGTGTGTATAGGTGTGTGTAAGTGTGTGTAAGTTCATGTCGGTGTGTGGAAAACCATGTAAGTGCGTGTAAGTTTGTATAATTGTGTGTAAGTGCATGTAAGTGCGTATAAATGTGTGTAAGTACGTGTAGGTGCGTGTAAGTGTGTGTAAGTGCATGCAAGTGCGTGCAAGTGTGTGTAAGTACGTGTGAATGTGTATAAGTACGTGTAAGTACGTGTACGTACGTGTAAGTACGTGTAAGTGTGTGTAAGTGCAAGTAAATTTGTGTAAGTGGGTATAAGTGTGTGAAAGTGCGTCTAAGTGTGTGTATGTACGTGTAAGTGTGTGTAAGTGCGTATACGTTTGTGGAAGTGTGTGTAAGTACGTATAAGTACGTATAAGTTTGTGCAAGTGCATGTAAGTGCGTGTAAGTAAGTGTAAGTGTGTGCGAGTGCATGCAAGTGCGTGTAAGTGCGTGTAAGTGCGTGTAAGTGTGTGTACGTGCCTGTAAGTACGTGTAAGTACATGTTAGTGCGTGTAAGTGCGTGTAAGTACGTGTGAGTGCATGTAAGTACGTGTAAGTTTGTGTAAGTACGTATAAGTACGTGTACGTTTGTGTACGTGCGTGTAAGTGTGCGTAAGTACGTGTAAGTTTGTGTCAGTGTGTGTAAGTGCGTGTAAGTGCATGTAAGTGCATCTAAGTACGTATAAGTGTGTGCAAGTGTGTGGAAGTTCGTGTAAGTTTGTGTAAGTATGTGTAAGTATGTTTATGTTTGTGTAAGTGCGTCTAAGTACGTGTGAGTTCGTGTTAGTGCGTGTAAGTACGTGTAAGTGTATGTAAGTCATCTGAGTGCGTGTACGTATGTGTAAGTGCATGTTAGTGTGTGTAAGTGCATGTAAGTTTGTGTAAGTGCGTGTAAGTGCGTGTAAGTGCGCATAAGTGCGTGCAAGTACGTGTAAGTACGTGTAAGTACGTGTAAGTGCATATACGTTTGTGTGTAAGGGCGTGTAAGTGCATGTAAGTGTGTGTAAGTGTTTGTAACTATGTGTAAGTGCGTGTAAGTGCGTGTAATTGCGTGTAAGTTTGTGTAACTGCGGGTAAGTGCGTGTAAGTGCGTCTAAGTGCATGTAAGTGTGTGTAAGTGCGTGTAAGTACGTGTAAGTGCATATACGTTTGTGTGTAAGGGCGTGTAAGTGCATGTAAGTGTGTGTAAGTGTTTGTAACTATGTGTAAGTGCGTGTAAGTGCGTGTAATTGCGTGTAAGTTTGTGTAACTGCGGGTAAGTGCGTGTAAGTGCGTCTAAGTGCATGTAAGTGTGTGTAAGTGCATGTAAGTACATACAAGTTTGTGCAAGTGTGTGTAAGTGTGTATAAGTGCGTATAAATGCGTGAAAGTGTGTGTAAGTACGTGTTAGTACATGTTAGTGCATGTAAGTGTGTGTAAGTGTATATAAGTACATGTAAGTGCGTGTAAGTGTGTGTAAATGCGTATAAGTGTGCATACGTATGTGTAAGTGCATGTAAGTACGTGAAGGTGCATGTATGTACGTGTAAGTGCGTGTTAGTGCGTGTAAGTGCGTGTAAGTGTGTGTAAGTGCGTGTAAGTGCGTGTAAGTATGCGTAAGTGCATGCAAGTGTGTGTGAGTGCGTGCAAGTGTGTGTGAGTACGTGTAAGTATGTGTAAGTTTGTGTAAGTGCATGTAAGTGCGTGTACATCCGTGTAAGTGCATGTAAGTGTGTATAAGTGTGTGTAAGTGCGTGTAAGTATGTGTAAGTGCCTGTATTTGCGTGTTAATCTGTGTAAGTTTGTATACGTTTGTGTAAGTGCGTGTGAATTTGTGTAAGTGCGTGTAAGTGCGTGTAAGTGCGTGGAAGTACGTGAGGGTGTGTATAAATGCATGTAAGTGCTTGTGAGTGCGTGTAAGTGCGTGTGAGGGCGTGTAAGTGCGTGTTAGTGCATGTAAGTGCGTGTAAGTTTGTGTAAGTACGTGTAAGTGTATGTACGTTTGTGTAAGTGGGTGTAAGTGCGTGTAAGTGCGCGTAAGTGCGTGTAAGATTGTGTCAGTGCGGGTAAGTGCGTGTAAGTATGGGTATGTGCGTGTAATTGTGTGTAAGTACATTTAAGTGCATGTAAATGCATATAAGTGCATGTGAGTGCGTGTAAGTGCATCTAAGTGCGTGCAAGTGCGTGCAAGTGCGTGTAAGTACGTGTAAGTGCATGTAAGTATGTATAAGTTCGTGTAAGTTAATGTAAGTGCGTGTAAGTGTGTGTAAGTGTGTGTAACTGCGTATACGTGCGTGTACGCGCATGTAAGTGCGTGTATGTGCATATAAGTACGTGTAAGTGCATGTAAGTGTGTATAAGTATGTGTAAGTGATGTAAGTGTGTGTAAGTGCGTGTAAGTGTGTGTAAGTGCGTGTAAGTACGTATAAGTTTG
>SZWC01005001.1:116572-126958 GCA_023375785.1 Penium margaritaceum | reverse complement strand
GGTCTCTCACAATGCGTACCTTGGTCCAAGTGGACCGACGATGAAGCAGATGGAGCAGTGGTGTCTTGTCTGCTGCGGAGGTACCTGTCACGTGAACTGAGCGGTGGTACAAAGAACCAAGTTTCCCGATCAGTGTGGGCCCATAACCCTTTGTCACTCCGCACTTGGCCACGGTCTAGAGTAAACGGCGCCGACAGGCAAACCGCCGACCGCCCTTGGTATTTCAACCAAGGTAGAGATCACCCACGGAGTGGTGTTTCCACAAAGAAAGGTTCACTTAGCTTGTCCCAACCGTGGCCGGAGAGTGTTCCAAACTCTCACCCAACTGGCAATACTACACACCAAAGTGTGCACTTGCACTTGTTCTTTACGCTCTTTCTTGGTGGTCAACAAGGGATTAGTTTTCTCCCAAGTCTCAAGAGTAAGAGATGATGATACAATCACATGCAAATGACAGGCCTTATATAGTCTCTGGTGAGTGCTCCCAGTGGCTCCTTGGAGGGACCTCCCCCCAAGGCTACCCTAGACAGTGTCATCTCTTTTGATGACATGGCACCCTCTGTGACCGCCAAGTGGCGCTTGATCCACCTTGGACCTTAGAGGCTTCTAGGAAGCTTCCTTGGCCCTTTTTAGTTACAAAGAAAATTTGGTACTGGGAGGATTCGACCCCGGACTTCTCGCTTGCGAGACGGCACCTTCACCCACTAGGCTATAGGAAGTTGTCCTAAGGAGCATGCACCAGGTACACTACCAAGAGTAGACCAAGGGGACTTACTCCCCAAAGATGAGTAGTGCATGCCTTGTCTCTCTTAGTCTCTCTTGCATGTCGCTGGGGGACGAGCGCTACAAGCGCAGTGCATACCCAGTCTAAATATTGCGCTGATTGGACCAGGGGCATACAGAGAACATAACACTAAGTGCGTGTAAGTGTGTGTAAGTTCGTGTAAATATCTGTAAGTGCGTGTACTTTTGTGTAAGTGCGTATAAGTACGCGTAAGTGCGTGTAAGTGCGTGTACATGTGTATAAGTCGTGTGAGTGCATGTAAGTTTGTGTAAGTTCGTGTAAGTGCGTATACTTGTGTGTAAGTGCGTGTAAGTACGTGTAAGTGTGAGTGAGTTCGTGTAAATGCGTGTAAGTGTGTTCAAGTGGGTGTATGTGCGTGTAAGTGCATGGGAGTGCGTGTATGTGCGTATAAGTATGTGTAAGTGCGTGTAAGTCTGTGTAAGTGCATGTAAGTGCGTGTACATTCTTGTAAGTGTGTGTAAGTGTGTGTAAGTGCGTAAAAGTGCGTGTATGTGTGTGTAAGTGTGTGGAGGTGCGTGTAAGTGCCTGTAAGTGGATGTAAGTACGTATAGGTGTTTGTTAGTTCGTATAAATGTGTATAAGTGTATGTAAGTGCGTATAAGTATGTGTAAGTGTGTATAGGTGTGTGAAAGTGTGTGTAAGTGCGTATAAGTACATGTAAGTGTGTATAAGTCTGTGTAAGTGTGTGTAAGTGCGTGTAAGTATGTGCAAGTTCATGCAAGTGCGTGTAAGTGCATGTAAGTGTATGTAAGTGCGTGTAAGTACGTGTAAGTGTATGTAAGTATGTGTAAGTGCGTGTAAGTGCGAGTAAGTGCGTGTGAGTGGGTGTAAGTATGTGTGAGTACATGTAAGTATGCGTAAGTGTATGAAAGTGTGTGTCAGTTTATATAAGTGCGTGTAATTGCGTGTACGTTCATCTAAGTACGTGTAAGTGTGTGTAAGTGCGCATAAGTGCGTGTAAGTTCGTGTCCGTACGTGTCAGTGCATGTAAGTGCGTGTAAGTGCGTGTGATTGCGTGTAAGTGCATGTAAGTCCATGTAAATGCGTGTAAGTATGTGTGAGAATGTGTAAGTGTGTGTAAGTGCGTGCAAGTGCGTGTAAGTGCATGTAAGTGTGTGTAAGTGCGTATAAGTTCGTGTAAGTGCGTGTAAGTGCGTGTACGTGCGTATAGATGTGTGTAAGTACATGTAAATTTGTGTAAGTGTGTGTAAGTTTGTGTAAGTACGTGTAAGTGCGTGTAAGTGCGTGTAAGTTTGTGTAAGTACGTTTAAGTGCGTGTAAGTATGTGTAAGTGCATGTTAGTACGTATAAGTGTGTGTAAGTGCGTGGAAGTGCGTGTATGTGCATGTAATTGCGTGTAAGCTTGTGTAAGTACGTGTAAGTGCGTGTAAGTGCGTGTAAGTACGTGTAAGTGCATGTAAGTGCGTGTAAGTGTGTGTAAGTGCGTGTAAGTGTGTGTAAGTGCATGTAAGTACGTTTAAGTGTGTGTAAGTGCCTACCAATGTGTGCCAGTGCATGTAAGTACGTGTAACTGCGTATAAGTGTGTGGAAGTGCGTGTAAGTGTGTGTAAGTACATGTAAGTGCATGTAAGTATGTGTAAGTTTGTGTAAGTTTGTGTTAGTGCGTGTAAGTGTGTGTAGGTTTGTGTAAGTGCGTGTAAGTGTATGTGAGTTTGTGTCAGTGTGTGTAAGCGTGTGCAAGTGTATATAAGCACATGTTAGTGCGGGTAAGTGTGTATAAGTGTGTGTAAGTGTGTATGAGTGCGTGTAAATGCGTATGAGTGTGTGTCAGCACATGTAGGTACGTATAAGAGCGTGTAAGTTTATGTCAGTGTATGTAAGGGCGTGTAAGTGCATCTAAGTGCGTGTAAGTGCATGTTAGCATGTGAAAATGCGTGTAAGATTGTGTTAGTACGTGTAAGAGGGTGTAAGTACAGGTAAGTGCATGTCGGTGCGTGTAAGTGCGTGTAAGTGTGTGTAAGTTTGTGTACGTGCGTGTAAGTACGTGTAAGTGTGTGTAAGTGCGTGTAAGTTTGTGGAAGTGCTTATAAGTTTATGTAAATACGTGGAAGTGCGTGTAAGTGTGTGTAAGTGCATGTAAGTGCGTGTCAGTGCGTGTAAGTGCGTGTAAGTATGTGTAAGTGCGTGTAAGTATATGTAAGTGCGTGTCAGTGCGTGTAAGTGCGCGTAAATGCGTGTAAGTGTTTGTAGGTGCGTGTAAGTGCGTATAAGTGTGTGTAAGTTCATGTAAGTATGTACAAGTATGTGTAAGTGCGTGTAAGTGCGTGTAAGTGTGTGTAAGTACGTGTAAGTGCGTGTAAGTTTGTGAGAGTGTGTGTAAGTGCGTGTAAATTTGTCTAAGTGCTTGTAAGTGCGTGTGAGTGTGTGAGTGCGGGTAAGTGCGTGTAAGTGCGTGTAAGTACGTGTAAGTTTGTGTTAGTGTGTGTAAGTGCATGTATGTTTGTGTAAGTGTGAGTAATTGTGTGTAAGTACGTGTACGTGCATGTACATGTGTGTAAGTTCGTGTACGTTTGTGTAAGTTCATGTAAGTTTGTGTAAGTGCGTGTAAGTTTGTGTAAGTGCATGTAAGTACGTGTGAGTTTGTGTCAGTGTGTGTAAGTGCGTGTAAGTGCGTGTAAGTGCGTGTAAGTATGTGTGAGTGCGTGTAAGTGCATGTAAGTGTGTGTACGTTCGTGTAAGTGCGAGTACGTGCGTGTACGTTTGCGTAAGTGTGTGGAGGTACGTATAAGTGTTTGTAAGTGCGTATAAGTTTGGTAAGGGAGTGTAAGTGCGTGCAAGTGCGCATAAATGTGTGTAAGTGCATGTAAGTGCGTGGAAGTGCATGTAAGTGTGTGTTTGTGCGTGTAAGTTTGTGTAAACATGTGCAAGTGCGTGTAAGTGCGTGTAAGTATGTGTAAGTGCATGTAAGTGCATGTAAGTGTGTGTAAGTGTGTGTTAGTGCGTATAAGTGCGTGTCAGTACGTGCAAGTACGTGTAAGTACGTGTGAGTGTATGTAAGTACATATACATTTGTGTAAGTGTGTGTAAGTGTGTGTAAGTGCGTGTAAGTGCGTGTAAGTGTGTGTAAGTGCCTGTAAGTACGTTTAAGTGCGTGTAAGTGTGTCTAAGTTTCTGTAAGTACGTGTTAGTGTGTAAGTGCGTGAAAGTGCGTGTAAGTACGTATCAGTGCGTGTAAGTATGTGTAAGTGTGTGTAAGCATGTTTTAGTGCATATAAGTGCCTGCCAGTGCGTGCCAATGCATGCCAGTGCATGTAAGTTTGTGTAAGTGTATGTCAGTGCGTTTAAGTGCTTTTAAGTGCATGTAAGAATGTGTAAGGGCATGTAAGTGCGTGTAAGTATGTATAAGTGTGTGTAAGCATGTATAAGTGTGTGTAAGTACGTGTAAGTGTGTGTCAGTACGTGTAAGTGCGCGTTAGTGCGTATAAGTGGGTGTAAGTTTGTGTGAGTCGTGTAAGTGCGTGTAAGTGCGTGTAAGTACGTGTAAGTGCGTGTAAGTACGTGTAAGTGCGTGTGAGTGCGTGTAAGTGCGTACAAGTACGTGTATGTGTGTGTAAGTTCGTGTAAGTGTGTGTAAGTTTCTGTAAGTACGTGCAAGTGTGTGTAAGTACGTGTAAGTACGTGTAGCTGCGTGGACGTGTGTGTAAGTTTGTGTAAGTGTGTGTAAGTACGTGTAAGTACGTGTAAGTGTGTATAAGTGCGTGTAAGTGCGTGTAAGTGCGTGTAAATGCATGTAAGTACGTGTAACTTTGTGTAAGTGCATGTACGTGCGTATACGTTCGTGTAAGTCCATATAAGTGCGTGTAAGTACGTATAAGTGTTTGTAAGTTTGTGTCAGTGTGTGTAAGGGCGTGTAAGTGCATCTAAGTACGTGTAAGTGCATGTAAGCACATGTAAATGCATGGAAGATTGTGTTAGTACGTGTAAGAGGGTGTAAGTGCAGGTAAGTGCATGTCGCTGCGTGTAAGTGCGTGTAAGTGTGTGTAAGTTCGTGTAAGTGCGTGTAAGTACGTGTAAGTGTGTATAAGTGCGTGTAAGTACGTGTAAGTGCGGGTGTAAGTACATATAACTGCGTGGAAGTGTGTGTATGTGTGTGTAAGTGCGTGTAAGTGTGTGTCAGTGTGTGTAAGTGCAAGTAGGTTTGTGTAAGTACGTGTAAGTGTGTGTAAGTTGGTATACGTTTTTGTAAGTGCGTGTAAGTGCATGTTGGTGCGTGTAAGTGTGTGTAAGTGCGTGTAAGTGTGTGTAAGTATGTGTAAGTGCATGTAAGTGTGTGTAAGTGTGTGCAAGTATATCCAAGTTTGTGTAAGTGCATTTAAGTACGTGTAGGTACGTGTAAGTGCATGAAAGTACGTGTAAGTGCGTGTAAGTATGTGTAAGTGCATGTTAGTACTTGCAAGTGTGTGTAAGTACGTGGAAGTGCGTGTATGTGCATGTAATTGTGTGTAAGTTTGTGTAAGTACGTGTAAGTGCCTGTACGTGCGTATAAGTGCGTGTAAGTGCATGTAAGTGTGTGTAAGTGCGTGTAAGTGCGTGTAAACGAACGCAAGTACGTGTAAGTTTGTGTAAGTTCGTACGAGTGTGTGCCAGTACATGTAAGTGTGTGTAAGTGCGTGTAAGTGTGTGTAAGTCATGTAAGTGTGTGTAAGTACATGTAAGTGCATGTAAGTACGTATAAGTGCGTTTACGTGTGTGTCAGTGTGTGTAAGGGTATGTAAGTACGTATAAGTGCGTTTACGTGTGTGTCAGTGTGTGTAAGTGTGTACAAGTACGTGTATGTGTGTGTAAGTGCGTGTAAGCGAACGCAAGTACGTGTAAGTTTGTGTAAGTTCGTACGAGTGTGTGCCAGTACATGTAAGTGTGTGTAAGTGCGTGTAAGTGTGTGTAAGTCATGTAAGTGTGTGTAAGTACATGTAAGTGCATGTAAGTACGTGTACGTTTGTGTAAGTTTGTGTTAGTGCGTGTAAGTGTGTGTAAGTTCGTGTAAGTGCGTGTAAGTGTGTGTTAGGTTGTGTCAGTGTGTGTAAGTGTGTGCAAGTGTGTATAAGCGCGTGTTAGTGCGTATAAGTGTGTATAAGTGTGTGTAAGTGTGTATGAGTGTGTGTAAATGCGTGTGTGTGTAAGTGCATGTAAGTACGTATAAGTGCGTTTACGTTTGTGTCAGTGTGTGTAAGGGTATGTAAGTACGTATAAGTGGGTGTAAGTACATATAAGCGCTTGTAAATACGTGTTAGATTGTGTTAGTACGTGCAAGAGGGAGTAAGTGCAGGTAAGTGCATGTCGGTGGGTGTAAGTGCGTCTAAGTTTGTGTAAGTTCGTATAAGTTTGTGTAAGTGCGTGTAAATTTGTGTACGTGCATGTAAGTGCATTTGAGTTTGTGCAAGTGCATGTAAGTGCATGTAAGTACATGTAAGTACGTATAAGTACGTGTAAGTACGTGTGAGTACGTATGAGTGCGTATAAGTGTGTGTGAGTGCGTGTAAGTGTCTGTGAGTGCATGTAAGTGCGTGTAAGTGTGTGTAAGTTCGTGTAAGTGTGTATAAGTATGTGTAAATGCGTGGAAGTGCGCGTAAGTGTGTGTAAGCGTGTGTAAGTGCGTGTCAGTGCGTGTAAGTGCGTGTAAGAATGTGTAAGTGCGTGTAAGTACGTGTAAGTGCCTGTCAGTGGTTGTAAGTACACATAAGTGCGTGTAAGTGTATGTAGGTGCGTGTAAGTACGTATAAGTGCGTGTAAGTTTGTGGAAGTATGTACAAGTATATGTAAGTACGTGTAAGTGCGTGTAAGTGTGTGTAAGTGTTTCTAAGTGCATGTAAGTGTGTATAAGTGCGTGTAAGTGTGTGTAAGAACATGTAAGTACATGTTAGTACGTGTAAGTGCGTGTCAGTACGTGTAAGTGCGTGTAAGTTTATGTAAGTGTGTGTAAATGAGTGTAAATTTGTGTAAGTGCTTGTAAGTGCGTGTGAGTGTGTGTGAGTGCGTGTAAGTGCATGTAAGTGTGTGTAAGTGCGTGTATGTTTGTGTAAGTACGTGTAAGTGTGTGTAAGTGCGTGTACGTGCGTGTATGTGTGTGGAAGTGTGTGTAAGTATGTGTAAGTTTGTGTAAGTTTGTGTAAGTGCGTGTAAGTTTGTGTAAGTGCGTGTAAGTACGTGTGAGTTTGTGTCAGTGCGTGTAAGTGCGTGTAAGTGCGTGTAAGTGCGTGTAAGTATGTGTGAGTGTGTATAAGTGCGTGTAAGTACGTGTAACTGCGTGTAAGTTTGTGTAAGTGCGAGTACGTGCGTGTACATTTGTGCAAGTGTGTGGATGTACGTGTAAGTTTGTGTAAGTGCGTATAAGTTTGGTAAGTGCGTGTAAAAGCATGCAAGTGTGTATAAATGTGTATAAGTGCATGTAAGTGCTTTTAAGTAGGTGTAAGTGTGTGTTAGTGCGTGTAAATACATGTAAGTATGTGCAAGTGCGTGTAAGTGCGTGTAAGTGTGTGTAAGTACATCTAAGTTTGTGTAAGTGCGTGTAAGTGTGTATTAGTGCGTGTAAGTGCGTGTAAGTATGTGCAAGTACATGTAAGTACGTCTATGTGTGTGTAAGTGCATATAAGTTTGTGTAAGTGTGTGTAAGTGTGTGTAAGTGTGTGTAAGTGCGTATAAATGCGTGTAAGTTTAAGTGCGTGTAAGTGTGTCTAAGTTTGTGTAAGTGCGTTTAAGTGTGTGTAAGTGCGTGAAAGTGTGTGTAAGTATGTATAAGTGCGTGTAAGTATGTGTAAGTGTGTGTAAGTGTGTTTGAGTACGTGTGAGTGCATGCCGGTGCTTACCAATGCTTGCCAGTGTGTGTAAGTTTGTGTAAGTGTATGTAAATGCGTGTAACGGCTTTTAAGTGCATGTAAGTGTGTGTAAGGGCGTATAAGTCCGTGTAAGTGTGTTTAAGTATGTATAAGTGTGTGTAAGTGCGTGTAAGTGTGTGTCAGTGCGTGTAAGTGCGTGTTAGTGCGTATAAGTGCGTGTGAGTTTGTGTGAGTCGTGTCAGTGTGTGTAAGTGCGTGTAAGTACGTGTAAGTGCGTGTAAGTACGTGTAAGTGCGTGTGAGTGCGTGTAAGTGCTTATAAGCACGTGTATGTGTGTATAAGTTCGTGTAAGTGCATGCTAATGCATGAACATCTGTGTAAGTCCGTGTAAATGCGAGTAAGTGCATGTAAGTGCGTGTAAGTTTGTGTAAGTACGTGCAAGTGTGTGTAAGTGCGTGTAAGTATGTGTAGGTGCATGGACGTGTGTGTAAGTTTGTGTAAGTGTGTGTAAGTACTTGTAAGTACGTGTAAGTGTGTGTAAGTGTGTGTAAGTGGGTGTAAGTGCGTGTAAATGCATATACGTGCATGTAAGTGCGCGTAAGTGTATGTAAGTGCATGTAAGTGCATGTAAGTACGTGTAAGTATGTGTAAGTATGTGTAAGTATGTGTAAGTGCATATCAGTGCAGGTACGTGTGTGTCAGTGCGTATAAGTGCACGTAAGTTTGTGTAAGTGCGTGTAAGTATGTGTAAGTTTGTGTAAGTACGTGTAAGTGCGTGTAAGTGCGTGTAAGTGCGTGTTAGTGTGTGTAAGAGCATGTAAGTGCGTGTAAGTGCATGCAAGTGCATGTAAAGGTGTGTAAGTGTATGCAAGTACATGCAAGTGCAAGTAAGTGCATGTAAGTGCGTGTAAGTGTGTGTAAGTGCGTGTAAGTATGTGTAAGTATGTGTAAGTGCATGTTAGTGCGTGTAAGTGCGTGTAAGTACGTGGAAGTGCATGTAAGTGTATGTAAGTATGTGTAAGTTTGTGTAAGTGCGTATAAGTTTGTATATGTGCGTTTAAGTGCGTGTAAGTACATGTAAGTGCATGTAAGTGCGTGTAGGTACGTGTAAGTATGTGTATGTGCGTGTAAGTATGTTTAAGTGCGTGTCAGTGCGTGTAAGTGCACGTAAGTACGTGTAAGTGTATGTAGGTGCGTGTAAGTGCGTGTAAGTGCGTGTAAGTTTGTGTAAGTATGTACAAGTATGTGTAAGTGTGTGTAAGTGCATGTAAGTGTGTTTAAGTGTGTCTAAGTGCATGGAAGTGCGTTTAAGTGCGTGTAAGTGCGTGTAAGAACGTGTAAGTACATGTAAGTACTTGTAAGTGTGTGTAAGTATGTGTAAGTACGTGTACGTTTGTGTAAGTTTGTGTAAGTGCGTGTAAATTTGTGTAAGTGCTTGTAAGTGCATGTGAGTGTGCGTGAGTGCGTGTAAGTGCGTGTAAGTATGTGTAAGTGCGTGTAAGTATGTTTAAGTGCGTGTCAGTGCGTGTAAGTGCGCGTAAGTACGTGTAAGTGTATGTAGGTGCGTGTAAGTGCGTGTAAGTGCGTGTAAGAACGTGTAAGTACATGTAAGTACTTGTAAGTGTGTGTAAGTATGTGTAAGTACGTGTACGTTTGTGTAAGTTTGTGTAAGTGCGTGTAAATTTGTGTAAGTGCTTGTAAGTGCATGTGAGTGTGCGTGAGTGCGTGTAAGTGCGTGTAAGTATGTGTAAGTGCGTGTAAGTATGTTTAAGTGCGTGTCAGTGCGTGTAAGTGCGCGTAAGTACGTGTAAGTGTATGTAGGTGCGTGTAAGTGCGTGTAAGTGCGTGTAAGAACGTGTAAGTACATGTAAGTACTTGTAAGTGTGTGTAAGTATGTGTAAGTACGTGTACGTTTGTGTAAGTTTGTGTAAGTGCGTGTAAATTTGTGTAAGTGCTTGTAAGTGCATGTGAGTGTGCGTGAGTGCGTGTAAGTGCGTGTAAGTATGTGTAAGTGCGTGTAAGTATGTTTAAGTGCGTGTCAGTGCGTGTAAGTGCGCGTAAGTACGTGTAAGTGTATGTAGGTGCGTGTAAGTGCGTGTAAGTGCGTGTAAGAACGTGTAAGTACATGTAAGTACTTGTAAGTGTGTGTAAGTATGTGTAAGTACGTGTACGTTTGTGTAAGTTTGTGTAAGTGCGTGTAAATTTGTGTAAGTGCTTGTAAGTGCATGTGAGTGTGCGTGAGTGCGTGTAAGTGCGTGTAAGTATGTGTAAGTGCGTGTAAGTGTGTGTAAGTGCATGTAAGTGCGTGTAAGTGCGTGTAAGTGTCTGTTAGTGCGTGTAAGTTTTTGTAAGTGTGTGTAAGTGCGCATAAGTATGTGTAAGTGCGTGTAAGTGCCTGTAAGTACGTTTAAGTGCGTGTAAGTGTGTCTAACTTTGTGAAAGTGCGTGTAAGTACGTGTAAGTGCATGAAAGTGTGTGTAAGTACGTATACGTGCGTGTAAGTATGTGTAAGTGAGTGTAAGCATGTTTCAGTGCGTGTAAGTGCGTGCCAGTGCGTGCCAATCCATGCCAGTGCGTGTAAGTTTGTGTAAGTGTATGTAAGTGCGTGTAAGTGCTTTTAAGTGCATGTTAGTGTGTGTAAGGGCATGTGAGTGCGTGTAAGTGTGTGTAAGTATGTATAAGTGTGTGTATGTGCGTGTAAGTGTGTGTCAGTGCATGTAAGTGCGTGTAACTGCGTATAAGTGCGTGTAAGTTTGTGTGAGTCGTGTCAGTGCGTGTATGTGCGTG
>SZWC01005001.1:67317-109291 GCA_023375785.1 Penium margaritaceum | reverse complement strand
GTGTAAGCATGTTTCAGTGCGTGTAAGTGCGTGCCAGTGCGTGCCAATGCATGCCAGTGCGTGTAAGTTTGTGTAAGTGTATGTAAGTGCGTGTAAGTGCTTTTAAGTGCATGTTAGTGTGTGTAAGGGCATGTGAGTGCGTGTAAGTGTGTGTAAGTATGTATAAGTGTGTGTATGTGCGTGTAAGTGTGTGTCAGTGCATGTAAGTGCGTGTAACTGCGTATAAGTGCGTGTAAATTTGTGTGAGTCGTGTCAGTGCGTGTATGTGTGTGTAAGTACGTGTAAGTGCGTGTAAGTACGTGTAAGTGCGTGTGAGTGCGTGTAAGTGCGTATACGTGCGTGTATGTGTATGTAAGTTTGTGTAAGTGCGTGTTAATGCATGAACGTTTGTGTAAGTCCGTGTAAGTGCGTGTAAGTATGTGGATGTGCATGTAAGTGTGTGTAAGTATGTGTAAGTTTGTGTATGTGCGAATAAGTTTGCATAAGTGCGTGTTAGTGTGTGTAAGTACGTGTAAGTGCATGTAAGTGTGTGTAAGTGCGTATAAGTACGTGTAAGTATGTGCATGTATGTGTAAGTGTGAGTAAGTGCGTGTAAGTGCATGTAAGTTTGTGTAAGTTCGTGTACGTGCGTGTAAGTGTGTGTAAGTCTGTGTAAGTGCGTATAAGTGCATGTGAGTTCGTGTGAGTGCGTGTAAGTGCGTGTAAATGAGTGTAAATGCGTGTAATTGCGTGTAAGGTCGTGTAAGTGCGTGGAAGTTCGTGTAAGTGCGTGTAAGTGCGTGTACATTTGTATAAGTGCGTGTAAGTGCTTGTAAGTGCGTGTAAATGCGCGTCAATATGTGTTCGTGTGTCTAAGTGCGTATAAGATCGTGTAAGTACGTGTGAGTGCGTATAAGTGCATGTAAGTATGTGTAAGTGCGTGTAAGTACGTATAAGTGCGTGTAAGTGCTTGTAAGTGCGTGTAAATGCGCGTCAATATGTGTTCGTGTGTCTAAGTGCGTATAAGATCGTGTAAGTACGTGTGAGTGCGTATAAGTGCATGTAAGTATGTGTAAGTGCGTGTAAGTACGTATAAGTGCGTGTAAGTGCTTGTAAGTGCGTGTAAATGCGCGTCAATATGTGTTCGTGTGTCTAAGTGCGTATAAGATCGTGTAAGTACGTGTGAGTGCGTATAAGTGCATGTAAGTATGTGTAAGTGCGTGTAAGTACGTATAAGTGCGTGTAAGTGCTTGTAAGTGCGTGTAAATGCGCGTCAATATGTGTTCGTGTGTCTAAGTGCGTATAAGATCGTGTAAGTACGTGTGAGTGCGTATAAGTGCATGTAAGTATGTGTAAGTGCGTGTAAGTACGTATAAGTGCGTGTAAGTGCTTGTAAGTGCGTGTAAATGCGCGTCAATATGTGTTCATGTGTCTAAGTGCGTATAAGATCGTGTAAGTACGTGTGAGTGCGTATAAGTGCATGTAAGTATGTGTAAGTGCATATAACTTTGTGTAAGTGCATGTAAGTGCGTGTACGTTGGTGTAAGTGTGTGTAAGTGCGTGTAAGTACGTATAAGTGCGTGTAAGTTTGTGTTAGTGTTTCTAAGGGCGTGTAAGTGCATCTAAGTGCGTGTAAGTGCATGTATGTGTGTGTAAATGTGTGTAAGATTGTGTTAGTACGTGTAAGAGGGTGTAAGTGCAGGTATGTGCATGTCGGTGCGTGTAAGTGCCTGTAAGTGTGTGTCAGTTCGTGTAATTGTGTGTAAGTACGTGTAAGTGTGTATAAGTGCGTGTAAGTATGTGTAAGTGCGTGTAAGTATGTGAAAATGCGTGGAAGTGCGTGTAAGTGTGTGTAAGTGCGTGTAAGTGCGTGCCTGTGTGTGTAAGTGCGCATTAGTATGTGCTTTTGCGTGTAAGTACGTGTAAGTGTGTGTCAGTACGTGTAAGTACATGTAGGTTTGTGTAAGTACATGTAAGTGCGTGTAATTTGGTATATGTTTGTGTAAGTGCGTGTAAGTGCGTGTAAGTGCATGTTGGTGTGTGGAAGTATGTGTAAGTGCGTGTAAGTATGTGTAAGTGTGTGTAAGTGCATGTAAGTGTATGTAAGTGTGTGCAAGTGTATGCAAGTTCCTGTAAGTGCATTTAAGTATGTGTAAGTACGTGTAAGTGCATGTAAGTACGTGTACGTACGTCTAAGTATGTGTAAGTGCATGTTAGTAGGTATAAATGTGTGTAAGTAGGTGGAAGTGCGTGTATGTGCATGTAATTGCGTGTAAGTTTGTGTAAGTACGTGTAAGTGTGTGTAAGTGCGTGTAAGTACGTCTAAGTGCGTGTAAGTGCGTGTAACTGTGTCTAACTGCGTGTAAGTGCGTGTAAGCGTATGTAAGTACATGTAAGTGTGTGTAAGTGCGTACAAGTGTGTGCCAGTGCATGTAAGTTTGTGTAACTACGTATAAGTGTTTGTGAGTGCGTGTAAGTGTGTGTAAGTACGTGTAAGTGCATGTAAGTACATGTAAGTCTGTGTAAGTTTGTGGTAGTGCGTGTAAGTGTCTGTAAGTTTGTGTAAGTACATGTAAGTGTGTGTGAGTTTGTGTCAGTGCGTGTAAGTGTGTTCAAGTGTGTACAAGCGCGTGTTAGCGCGTGTAACTGTGTATAAGTGTGTGTAAGTGTGTATGAGTGCGTGTAAATGCGTGTGAGTGTGTGTAAGTATGTGTAAGTTTGTATAAGTGCATGTAAGTACGTGTACATTTGTGTAAGTGCGTGTATGTGTGTGTAAGTACGTGCAAGTGCGTGTAAGTACGTTTAAGTGCGTGTACTTGCGTATAAGTTTGTGTAAGTATGTATAAGTTTGTATAAGTGCGTGTAAGTTTGTGTCAGTGTGTGTAAAAGCGTGTAAGTGTATGTAAGTGCGTGTAATTGCGTAAACGTGTATGCAAGTGCTTGTAAGTACGTGTAAATACGTGTGACTGCGTGTGAGTGCGTGTAAGTGCGTGCAAGTGCGTGTTAGTGCATGTAAATGCGTGTAAGTGCGTATAAGTTTTTGTTAGTGCGTGTAAGTGTGTGTAAGTGCGTGTAAGTGCGTGTAAGTGCGTGTAAGTGTGTATAATTGCGTCTAAGTTTGTGTACGTGTGTGTAAATGCATGTTAGTGCGTGTAAGTGCGTGTAAGTGCGTGCAAGTATGTGTAAGTGTATATAAGTGCGTGAAAGTGCGTGTAAGTGTGTGTAAGTGCGTGTAAGTGCGGGTACATGAGAATACGTATGTTTAAGTTAGTGTAAGCGGTGTAAAGTGTGTGTAAGGTTGTGTAAGTACGTGTAAGTGCGTGTACGTGCGTATAAGTGTGTGTAAGTGCATGTAAGTACGTGTACGTGTATGCAAGTGCATGCAAGTGCGTGTAAGTATGTGTAAGTGCATATAAGTACATATAAAGGCGTGTAAGTGCATGTAAACTCGTGTAAGTGCATGTAAGTATGTGTAAGTGCGTCTTAGGGTGTGTAAGTACGTGTAAGCATGCGTAAGTGTGTGTAAGTGCGTGTAAGTACATCTAAGTTTGTGTAAGTACGTGTAATAGCATGCAAGTGTGTGTAAGTACGTGTAAGTGTGTGTACATCCGTGTAACTGCGTGTAAGTGCGTGTAAGTGTGTGTAAGTACATGTAAGTGTGTGCCAGTGTGTGCTAGTGGGTGCCAGTGTGTGTAAGTTCGTGTAAGTACATGTATGTGCGTGTAAGTGCGTGTAAGTGCGGGTAAGTATGTGTAAGTGCGTGTAAGTGCGTGTAAGTGCATGTAAGTGCGTATAATAGTGTTTAAGTGCATGTAAGCACTTGTAAGTGTGTGTAAGTGCGTTTACGTGTGTGTAAGTACGTGACAGTACGTGTAAGTGCATCTAAGTGCGTGTAGGTGTGTGTAAGTTCGTGTAAATACGTGTAAGTGCGTGTACTTTCGTGTAAGTGCGTAAAAGTACGAGTAAGTGCATGTAAGTGCGTGTACGTATGTATAAGTCGTGTGAGTGCATGTAAGTTTGTGTAAGTGTGTGTAAGTGCGTAGAAGTGTGTGTAAGTGCGTATAAGTACGTGTAAGTGTGAGTGAGTTTGTGTCAATGCGTGTAAGTATGTTCAAGTGTGTGTATGTGCGTGTAACTGCGTGGGAGTGCGTATAAGTCTGTGTAAGTGCATGTAAGTGCGCGTACATTCTTGTAAGTGTGTGTAAGTGTGTGTAAGTGCGTAAAAGTGCGTGTAAGTGTGTGTAAGTGTGTCGAGGTACGTGTAAGTGCCTGTAAGTGGATGTAAGTGCGTATAGGTGTTTGTAAGTGCGTATAAGTGTGTGTAAGTGTATGTAAGTGCGTATAAGTATGTATAAGTGTGTATAGGTGCGTGAAAGTGAGTGTAAGTGCGTATAAGTGCATGTAAGTGTGTATAAATGCATGTAAGTGTGTGTAAGTGGGTGTAAGTATGTGCAAGTTCATGCAAGTGCGTGTAAGTGCATGTAGGTGTATGTAAGTGCGTGTAAGTACGTGTAAGTTTGTGTGAGTATGTGTAAGTGTGTGTAAGTGCGTGTAAGTACGTGTGAGTGGGTGTAAGTATGTGTGAGTACATGTAAGTATGCGTAAGTGTATGTAAGTGTGTGTCAGTCTATAAAAGTGAGTGTAAGTGCGTGTACGTTCATGCAAGTACGTGTAAGTGTGTGTAAGTGCTTATAAGTGCATGTAAGTTCGTGTCAGTACGTGTAAGTGCATGTAAGTGCGTGTAAGTGCGTGTGATTGCGTGTAAGTGCATCTAAGTCCATGTAAATGCGTGTAAGTACGTGTGAGAATGTGTAAGTGTGTGTAAGTGCGTACAAGTGCGTGTAAGTGCATGTAAGTGCGTGTAAGTGCGTATAAGTTCGTGTAAATGCGTGTAAGTGCGTGTACATGCGTATAGATTCGTGTAAGTACGTGTAAATTTGTGTAAGTGTGTGTAAGTTTGTGTAAGTACGTGTAAGTGCCTGTAAGTGCGTGTAAGCTTGTGTAAGTACGTCTAAGTGGGTGTACGTTTGTGTAAGTGCATGTAAGTACATGTAAGTATGTGTAAGTGCGTATAAGTGCATATAAGTGTGTGTGAGTGCGTGTAAGAGTGTGCAAGTAAATGCAAGTATGTGTAAGTACGTGTAAGTGCGTGGAAGTACGTGTAACTACGTGTAAGTGTGTATAAGTACTTGTAGGTACGTGTAAGTATGTATAAGTCCATATAATTGTGTGTAAGTGTGTGTAAGTTTGTATAAATTTGTGCAAGTGCATGTAAGTGCGTGTAAGTGCGTGTAAGTATGTGTAACTGTGTGTAAGTACGTGTATGTACGTGTAAGTACGTGTAAGTGTATGTAAGTGTGTGTAAGTACGTGTAAGTACGTATAAGTATGTGTAAGTGCATGTAAGTGCGTGTAAGTGTGGATGAGTGCGTATAAGTGCGTGTAAGTGCCTGAAAGTACGTGTAAGTGTATGTAAGGGTATGTAAGTGTATGCAAGTGCGTGTAAGTAGGTGTAAGTTCCTGTAAATTGCGTGTAAGTGCTTGTAAGCGCACTTAAGTTCGTGTAAGTGTGCGTAAGTGCGTGTAAGTATGTGTAAGTGCGTGTAAGTGTGTGCAAGTGCATACAAGTACGTGTAAGTACGTGCAAGTGTGTGTAAGTGCGTGTTAGTGCATGTAAGTGCATGTACGTATGTGTAAGTGCGTGTTAGTATGTGTAAGTACCTGTAAGTTTGTGTAGGTGTGTGTAAGTGCGTGTAAGTGTGTGTAAGTATGTGTAAGTGCGTGTAAATGCGTGTAAGTACTTGTAAGTGCATGTACGTGTGTGTAATTTGTGTAAGTGCGTGTAAGTGTATGTAAGTATGTGTAAGTGTGTGTAAGTGCGTGTCAGTGTGTGCAAGTGCGTGTAAGTTCGTGAAAGTGCGTGTAAGTGTGTGTAAGTGCATGTAAGTGTGTGAAAGTATGTGTAAGTGTGTAAGTGTGTGTAAGTATGTGTAAGTGTATGTAAGTGCGTGTAAGTGCGTGTAAGTGCGTGAAAGTGCGTGTAAGTGCGTGTGAGTTTGTGTCAATATGTGTAAGTGTGTGTAAGTTTGTGTGAGTTTGTGTAAGTGCGTGTAAGTGTGTGTAAGTTTGTGTAAGTGCGTGTAAGTACGTGTTAGTTTGTGTCATAGTTTGTAAGTGTGTGTAAGTGTGTGTAAGCGCGTGTAAGTGTGTGTAAGTGTGTATAAGTGCGTGTAAGTGTGTGTGCGTGCGTGTGAGTGTGTGTGAGTATGTGTAAGTGGGTGTAAATTTGTGTAAGTACATGTAAGCATGTTTACATTCGTGTAAGTGCGTGTAAGTGTGTGAAAGTTTGTGTTAGTTCGTGTAAGTGAGTGAGTTCGTGTACGTGCGTGTAAGTGCGTGTGAGTTTATGTCAGTGTGTAAAAGTACATGTAAGTGTGTGCAAGTATGTGTAAGTATGTGTAAGTACGTGTAAGTATGTGTAACTGTGTGTAAGTGTGTGTGAGCGCATGTAAGTGCGTGTGAGAAGGTGTAAGTACGTGTAAGTGCATGTAAGTGCATGTAAGTTTGTGTAAGTGTATATAAGTGCATGTACGTTTGTGTAAGTATGGTAAGTATGTATAAGTGCACGTAAGTGCGTGTAAGTTTGTGTCGGTGTGTTGAAGTGCGTGTAAGTACGTGTAAGTGTATGTAAATGCATGTAAATGCGTGTAAATATGTGTGAGTGCGTGTAAGTGTGTGTAAGTGCATGCAAGTGCGTGTAAGTGCGTGTAAGTGCGTATACGTTTGTGTAAGTACGTGTTATTGCGTGTAAGTTCGTGTAAGTGCATGTAAGTGTGTGTAAGTGTGTGTAAGTAGGTGTAAGTGCGTGTATGTTTATGTAAGTGGGTGTAAGTACGTGCAAGTGCGTATAAGTTTGTGTAAGTACGTTTAAGTACGTGTATGTGCGTGTAAGTGCGTGTAAGTGCGTATAAGTGCATGTAAGTGCGTGTAAGTGTGTGCAAGTATATGCAAGTACATATAAGTGCATGTAAGTGTGTGTAAGTACGTGTAAGTGCATGTAACTGTTTGTAAGTATGTGTAAGTACGTGTAAGTGCGTGTAAGTATGTGTAAGTGTGTGTGAGTGCGTGTAAGTGTGTGTGAGTACGTGTAAGTACGTGTAAGTGCATGTAAGTGTGTGTAACTTAATGTAAGTGTGTGTAAGTGCGTGTACGTTCTTGTAAGTGCGTATAAGTACGTGTAAGTACGCGTAAGTACGTGTAAGTTTATATCACTCCGTGTAAGAGCGTATAAATGCATGTAAGTGTGTGTGATTGCGTGTAAGTGCATGTAAGTGCATGTAAATGCGTGTAAGTGCGTGTCAGTACCAGTAAGTGTGTATCAGTGCGTGCAAGTGCATGTAAGTTTGTGTAAGTGCGTGTAAGTGCATATACATTTGTGTAAGTACGTGTAAGTGCGTGTAAGTGCGCATAAGTGCGTGTAAGTGCGTATAAGTACGTATAAGTGCATATAAGTGTGTGTAAGTAGGTGTAAGTGTGTGCAAGTACATGCACGTGCGTGTAAGTAGGTATAAGTACGTGCAAGTGTGTATACGTGCGTGTAAGTGGGTATAAGTGCGTGTATGTGTGTGTAAGTACATGTACGTGTGTGTGAGTACTTGTAAGTACGTGTAAGTGCGTGTAAGTTTGTATAAGTGTGTGTAAGTGCATGTAAGTTCCTAGAAGTACGTATAAGTGTGTGTAAGTGCGTGTAAGTGAGTGTAAGCGTGTGTAAGTTCATGTAAGTGTGTGCAAGTGCGTATAAGGGCATGTAAGTAAATGAAAGTGCATGTCAGTGTGAGTAAGTTCATGTAAGTGCGTGTAAGTACATGGAAGTGCATGTAAGTGCGTGTAAGTGCATGTGAGTTCGTGTAAGTGTGTATAAGTGCGTATAAGTGCGTGTAAGTGCGTGTAAGTAGGTGTAAGTGTGTGTAAGTACATGTATGTGCGTGTAAGTGTGTGTACATGCGTGTAAGTGCGTATAAGTGCATGTAAGTGCGTGCAAGTGCTTGCCAGTATGTGTAAGTTTGTGTAGGTGTGTATAAGTGTGTGTAAGTGCGTGTAAGTGCCTGTAAGTGCGTGTAAGTACGTGTGACTGCGTGTGAGTGTGTGTGAGTACATTTAAGTGCGTGTAAGTTCGTGTACGTGCATGTAAGTGCGTGTATGTTCGTGTAAGTGCATGTAAGTGTGTGTAAGTGCGTGTAAGTGCGTGTAAGTGCGTGTAAGTGTGTGTAAATGCGTGTAATTATGTGTAAGTTTGTGTACGTTTGTGTAATTTTGTGTAAGTGCGTGGAAGTTTGTGTAAGTTTGTGGCAATGCATTTGAGTTTGTGCAAGTGCGTCTAAGTGCGTGTAAGTGCATGTAAGTGCATGTAAGTGCATGCAAGTACATATAAGTACGTGTAAGTATGTGTGAGTACGTGTGAGTGCGTGTAAGTGTGTGTGAGTGCGTGTAAGTGTGTGTAAGTACATATAAGTGCGTGTAAGTTGTGTAAGTGTGTGTAAGTGCGTGTACATTTGTGTAAGTGCGTATAAGTGCGTATATGTGCGTGGAAGTGCGTATAAGTTCATGTCGGTGCCTGTAAGTGCATGTAAGTACGTGTAAGTACGTGTAATTGCGTGTAACCGCATATAAGTGCATGTAAATACGTGTAAGTGCGTGTGAGTATGTGTACGTGCGTGTCAGTGAGTGCAACTGCGTGTAAGTGCATGTAAGTGCGTGTAAGTGAGTATACGTTCGTGTAAGTGTGTGTAAGTGCATGTATGTGCATGTACGTACGTTTAACTACATGTAAGTACGTGTAAGTGCATGTACGTTTGTGTAAGTTTGTGTCAGTACGTGTAAGTGCGTGTACGTGTGTGTAAGTGCCTGTACGTGCGTGTAAGTGTGTGTAAGTGTGTGTAAGTTGTATAAGTACGTGTAAGTGTGTGTAAGTGTGTGTAAGTGTGTGAAAGTGTGTGTAAGTATGTGTAAGTTCTTGTAAATTCATATAAGTGTGTATAAGTACGTGTAAGTGCGTGTAAGTGCGTGTAAGTATGTGTAAGTATGTGCAAGTGTGCGTAAGTAGGTGTAAGTGAGTGGAAGTGTGTGTAAGTGTGTGCAAGTGCATGCAAGTACGTGTAAGTACGTGTTAGTACACGTACGTGCGTGTAAGTGTGTGTAAGTGTGTATAAGTGCGTGTAGGTGTGTATAAGTGTGTGTAACTTTGTATAAGTTTGTGTAAGTGCGTATAAGTGTGTATACGTTTGTGTAGGTGCGTGTAATTGCGTGTGAGTTTGGGTCAGTGCGTGTAATTGCGTATAAGTGCGTGGTAGTACGTGTAAGTACGTGTAAATACGTGTAAGTACGTGTTAGTGCGTGTAAGTGTGTGTGAGTGTGTGTAAGTGCATTTTAGTGCGTGTAAGTATGTGTAAGTTCATGTAGGTGTGTGTAAGTGCGTGTACGCTTGTGTAAGTGCATGTAAGTGTGTATAAGTGCGTGGAAGTGGATGTAAGTGCGTGTAAATACGTGTATTTGGGTGTAAGTTTTTGTAAGTGCGTGTAAGTTTGAGTCTGAGTTTGTGTCAGTGCGTGTAAGTGCGTGTGAGTGCTTGTAAATACGTGTAAGTGTGTGTAAGTGCGTATAGGTGTGTGTAAATACGTGTAAGTGCGTGTGAGTACGTGTAAGTGTGTGTGACTGCGTGTAAGTGTCTGTAAGTGCATGGAAGTGCATGTAAATTTGTGTATGTGCGTGTACATTCTTGAAAGTCGGTGTAAGTGCGTGTAAGTACACGCAAGTGCAAAAAAGTTTGTGTTTGGGCGTGTAAGTGCATGTGAGTGTGGGTATGTGCGTGTAATTGCGTGTAAGTGCATGTAGGTGCATGTAAATGCCTGTAAGTACGTGTGAGTGCATGTGAGTACGTGTAAGTGCATGCACATGCGTATAATGCGTGTAAGTACGTGTAAGTGCGTATACGTTTTTGTAAGGGCGTGTAAGCTCGTGTAAGTGCGGGTAAGTATGTGTAACTGCGTGTAAGTGTGTGTAAGTGCTTGTAAGTGTGTGTAGGTGTGTGTAAGTGCGTATAAGTACGTGTAAGTACATGTAAGCATGTATGAATGCGTGTAAGTGCGTGAACGTATGGGTAAGTGTGAGTAAGTGTGTGTAAGAGCGTGTAAGTGCGTATAAGTACCTGTGAAGAACGTATAGGTGCGTGTAAGTGCGTGTAAGTATGTGTAAATGCGCGTAAGTGAGTGTAAGTATGTGTAAGTACGTGTAAGTGTGTGCAAGTGCATACAAGTACGTGTAAGTGCGTGTAAGTGCGTGTATGTGCGTGTAAGTGTGCATAAGTGCATATAAGTGCGTGTAAGTATGTGTAAGTGCGTGTTTGTACATGTAAGTATATGTAAGTTCGTGTAAGTGCGTGTAATTGCGTGCAAGTGCGTGTAAGTATGTGTAAGTGTGTGTACGTGCATCTAAGTGCGTGCAAGTGCGTGTAAGTGTGTGTAAGTGCGTGTAAGTACGTGTAAGTACGTGTAAGTGTATGTAAGTTTGTATAAGTTTATATAACTGCGTGTAAGTTTGTGTAAGTATGTGTAAGTGTGTGTAAGTGCGTGTAAGTACGTGTACGTGCGTGTAAGTGCGTGTAAGTTCGTGTAAGGGCATGTAAGTGCGTATAAGTGCGTGTAAGTACGTGTAAGTGTGTGCAAGTGCATGCAAGTGCGTGTAAGTGTGTGTAAGTAGGTGTAAGTATGTGTAAGCGCATGTTAGTGCATGTAAGTGTGTGTAAGTATGTGGAAGTACATGTAAGTGCGTCTAAGTGTGTGTAAGTGTGTGTAAGTGTGTGTAAGTACATGTAAGTGTGTGTAAGTGTATGTAAGCTTGTGTAAGTTCGTGTAAGTACGTGTAAGTGTGTTTAAGTTCGTGTATGTGCGTGTAAGTACGTGTGCGTTCGTGTTAGTACATGTATGTACGTGTAAGTGTGTGTAAGCGTGTGTAAGTGCGTGTAAGTGCGTGTAAGTATGTGTAAGTGCGTGCAAGTACGTGTGAGTACGTGTAAGTGTAAGTGAGTGCATGTAAGTACACGTAAGTTCGTATAAGTGCATGTACGTGTGTGTACGTTTGTGTAAGTGCTTGTAGGTGTTTGTAAGTGCGTGTAAGTGCGTGTAAGCACGTGTAAGTGCGTGCAATGTCATGTAAGTTTGTGTAAGTGCGTATACGTTTGTGTAAGTGCGTGTAGGTTTGTGTAAGTACGTGTAAGTGCGTGTGAGTTTGTGTTAGTGCGTGTAAGTGCGTATAAGTGCGTGTAAGTGCGTATAAGTGGGTGTAAGTGCATGTAAGTACGTGTAAGTGCACGTGCGTGCATGTAAGTGTGTATTAGTGCGTGTAAGTGTGTGTAAGTAAATATAAGTGCGTGTAAGTTTGTGTAAGTGTGTGTATATTTGTGTAAGTGTGTATAAGTACGTATAACTGCGCATACGTGCGTGTAAGTTCGTGTCAGTGCATGTAAGTACATGTAAGTGCGTGTAAGTACGTGTAATTACGTGTAAGTACATGTTACTGCATGTAAATTCGTGTAAGTACGTGTGAGTACGTGTAAGTACGTGTAAGTGCGTGTAAGTGCGTATACATTCGTGTAAGTGTGTGTACGTGCATGTAAGTGCGTGTAAGTTTGTGCAACTACATGTAAGTGCATGTAAGTGCATGTCAGTGCGTGTAAGTTTGTGTATGGGGTGTAAGTGAGTAAATGCGTTTAAGTGTATGTACGTGCATGTAAGTGTGTGTAAGTGCGTGTAATTTTTATACGTACGTGTAAGTGCGTGTAAGTGCGTGTAAGTGCGTGAAAGTACATGTAAGTACGTATAAGTACGTGTAAGTGCATGTAAGTGCGTGTAATTGTGTGTAAGTGCGTGTAAGTGCGTGTAAGTATGTGTAAGTGTGTATAAGTGTGTATAAGTATGAAAAAATGAGTCTAAGTGTGTGTAAGTGTGTGCAAGTGCATGCAAGTATGTGTAAGTACGTGTAAGTACATGTAAGTCCGTATAAGTAGGTGTAAGTGCGTGTAAGTGCGTTTAAGTTTGCGTAAGTTCACGTACGTGCGTGTACGTGTGTATACATTTGTGTAAGTGCGTGTAAGTGCATGTGAGTTCGTGTCAGTGTGTGTAAGTGTGTGTAAGTCCGTGTAAGTACGTGTAAGTATGTGTAATTTCTTGTAAGTACGTATGAGTGCTTGTAAGTGCGTGTTAGTTTGTGTTAGTCCGTGTGAGTGCGTGTAAGTATGTGTAAGTTTGTGTAAGTGTGTGTAAGTGCGTGTACGCTTGTGTAAGTGCATGTAAGAGTGTATAAGTGCGTGTAAGTACGTTTAAGTGCATGTAAGTGCGTATATGTTCGTGTAAGTTTGTGTAAGTTCCTATAAGTTCCTATAGGTGTGTGTATGTTCCTGTAAATGTGTGTAAGTGCGTGTGAATTCGTGTGAGTGCGTCTAAGTGCGTGTCAGTGCATGTAAGTGCCTGTAAATACGTGTCAGTACGAGTAGGTGTGTGTAAATGTGTGTAAGTGCGTGTGATCGGTGTAAGTGCGTGTGAATGCGTGTAAGTATGTGTAAGTGCATGTAAGTGCGTCTAAGTTCGTGTAAGTGCGTTTAAGTGCCTGTACGTTTGTCTACGTGGGTGTAAGTGCGTGTAAGTGCGCGTAAGTACTGTAAGTTCTTGTCAGTGCATATAAGTGCGTGTGAGTGTTGGTATGTGCGTGTAATTGCATGTAAGTGCATGTAAGTGCATGTAAATGCGTGTACGTCCGTGTGAGTGCATGTATGTGTGTGTTAGTGCGTGCAGGTGTATGTAAGTGCGTGTAAGTGTGTGTAAGTGCGTATAAGTGCGTGTAAGTACGTGTAAGTATGTGTAACTGTGTGTAAGTGCGTCTATGTGCGTGTAAGTACTTGTAAGTGCGTATAAGTGTATATGAGTGCGTGAAAATGCGTGTAAGTATGTGAAAGTACGTGTAAGTATGTGTGAGTACGTAAAAGTGTGTGTAAGTGGGTGTAAGTGTCTGTCAAGTACGTACAAGTGCGTGTAAGTGCGTGTAAGTGCGCATAAGTGCGTGTAAATATGTGTAAGTGCGAACAAGTGTGTGCAAGTGCATACAAGTATGTGTAAGTGCATGTAAGTGCGTGTAAGTGTGTGTAAGTGCGTGCAAGTGTGTGTAAGTGCGAGGAAGTGCGTGTAAGTGTGTGTAAGTATGCGTAAGTGCGTGTCAGTACGTGTAAGTACATGTAAGTTTGTGTAAGTACGTCTAAGTGCGTGTAAGTGTGTGTAAGTATGTGTAAGTGCGTGTAAGTGCATGTAAGTGCCTGGAAGTATGTGTAAGTGCGTGTAAGTGCCTGTAAGTACGTGTAAGTGCGTGTAAGCATGTGCAAGTGCATACAAGTACGTGTAAGTACGTGTAAGTGCATGTAAATACGTGTAAGCATGTGTAGGTGCGTATTAGTGCGTGTAAGTGCCTGTAAGCACGTGGAAGTGCGTGTAAGTGCGTGTAAGTGCATGTAAGTGTGTGTAAGTGCGTGTACGTGTGTGTAAGTGTGTATACGTTTGTCTACGTTTGTGTAAGAACCTGTAAGCGTGTGTAAGTTTGTGTAAGTGCGTGTAAGTACATGTGAGTATGTGTCAGTGCATGTTAGTGCGTGTAACTGCGTGTAAGCGCGTGTAAGTATGTGTAAGTGCATGTAAGTATGTGTAAGTGCATGTGAGCACGTACAAGTGTGTGTGAGTGCATGTAAGTGCGTGTACGTTCATGTAAGTGCGTGTAAGTGTGTGTAAGTGTGTGTAAGTATGTGTAAGTGTGTGTAAGCACGTACAATTGCATTTAAGTTCATGTAAGTGCATGTAAATACGTTCAAGTGTGTGTGAGTGCGTGTAAGTGAATGTAAGTATGTGCAAGTACGTGTAAGTATGTTTATGTACGTGCTAGTGTGTATACATTCATGTCAGTGTGTGTAAGTGCATGAAAGTGTGTGTAAGTGCGTGTAAGTATGTGTAAGTGCGTGTAAGTACGTGTAAGTGCGTGTAAGTATGTGTAAGTGCCTGTAAGTGCATGTAAGTACGTGTTAGTGCATGTAAGTACGTATAAGTGCATGCAAGTGTGTGTAAGTTTGTGTAAGTGCGTGTAAGTGGGTGTAAGTGCGTGTATGTATGTGAAAGTGCGCGTAAGTACGTGCTTGTGCAAATTAGTACGTGTAAGTGCGTATAAGTACGTGTAAGTGTGTGTAAGTGTGTGTAAGTGCGTGTAGGTATGTGTAAGTGTGTGTAAGTGCGTGTAAGTGTGTGCAAGTGCATGCAAGTAGGTTTAAGTACGTGTAAGTACGTGTGAGTGCGTGTAACTGCGTGTAAGTAAGTGTCAATGCGTGTAAGTTTGTGTAAGTGCATGTAAGTGTGTATACGTTCGTGTAAGTGCGTGTAAGTGTGTGTGAGTTTGTATCAGTGCATGTAAGTGCATGTAAGTGTATGGAAGTGCGTGTAAATGTGTATAAGAATGTGTAAGTGTGTATAAGAACGTGTAAGTGTGGAGAAGTGAGTGTGAGTGCGTGTGAGTGCGTGTGAGTATGTATAAGTACGTGCAAGTTTGTGTAAGTGCGTGTAAGTGCATGTATGTTCGTGTAAGTGCGTGTAAGTATGTGTATTTGCGTGTAAGTTCATGTACGTTTGTGTAAGTTTGTGCAAGTGCATGTAAGTTTATGTAAGTGCGTGTAAGTACGTGTGAGTTCATGTCAGTGCGTGTAAGTGCGTGTAAGTGTGTATAGATGTGTGTAAATGTGTATAAGTACGTGTGAGTGTGTGCAAGTGTGTGTGAGTGCGTGTAAGTGTGTGTAAGTGCATGTAAGTGCGTGTAAGTTCATGTGAGTGCATGTAAGTGTGTGGACATCTGTGTAAGTGGGTATAAGTGCGTGTAAGTGTGCGTAAGTGCGTGTAAGTTTGTGTCAGTGCGTGTAAGTGCGTGTAAGTATGTGTAAGTACGTGTTAGTGCATATAACTGTGTGTAAGTACGTTGAAGTGCGTGTCAGTGCGTGTAAGTGCGTGTAAGTTCGTGTAAGTGCGTATAAGTGTGTGTAAGTGCATGTAAGTGCGTGTAAGAGCATGTAAGTGCATGTAAGTGCATGTAAGTGTGTGTAAGTGCGTGTAAGTGCGTGTAAGTGCCTGTAAGTGCGTGCCACTACGTGCTAGTACATGTAAGCTCATGTAAGTGCGTGTAAGTACGTGTATGTGTGTGTACGTGCGTGTACGTATATGTGAGTGCGTGTAAGTGTGTGTAAGCACGTGTAAGTGCGTGTAAGTTTGTGTAAGTGTGTGTAAGTGTGTGTAAGTGTGTATAAGTTCGTATACGTTTGTGTTAAGTGCGTGTAAGTGTGTGTAAGTTTGTATAAGTGCGTGTAAGTACGTGTGAGTTTGTGTCAGTGCGTGTAAGTAAGTGTAAGTACATGTAAGTACGTGTAAGTGCGTGTAAGTGCGTGTTATTGCGTATAAGTGTGTGTAAGTACGTGTGAGTGCGTGTAGGTGTGTGAGTGCATGTAAGTACGTGTAAGTTCGTGTAAGTTTGTGTAAGTGCATGTAAGTTGTTTAAGTGTGTGTGAGTGTGTTTGAGTTCGTGTCAGTGCGTGTAAGTTCGTGTAAGTGCGTGGAAGTACGTGTGAGTACGTGGAAGTGTGTGTAAGTGTATGTAAGTGCGTGTGAGTTTGTGTAAGTGCAGGTAAGTGCATGTAGGTGGATGTAAGTTGGTTTAACTATGTGTAAGTGCGTGTAAGTGCGTGTAAGTATGTGTAAGTTTGTGTAAGTGCGTGTAAGTGCGTGTAAGTACGTGTAAGTGCATGTAAGTATGTGTAAGTGCGTGTAAGTGCGTGTACGTTTGTGTAAGTGCGTGTAAGTACGTGTAAGTGCGTGTAAGTGCGTGAAAGTCTGTGTAAGTACGTGTAAGGACATGTAAGTGCGTGTAAGTACGTGTAGGTGCGTGTCAGTGCGTGTAAGTGCGTGTAAGTGAGTGTGTGTACCTGTAAGTACGTGTAAGTGTGTATAAGTGTGTGTAAGTGTGTGTTAGTACGTGAAAGTATTTGCATGTGCGTGTAAGTGCGTGTAAGTGCATGTAAGTGCGTATAAGTGCCTGTAAAGTGCGTGTAAGTGCGTGTAAGTGCGTGTAAGTGCGTGTAAGTGCGCGTAAGTACGTATACGTACGTGTAAGTGCGTGTAAGTGTGTGCAAGTGCATGCAAGTACGTGTACGTGGGTGTAAGTGTGTATAAGTGCGTGAAAATGCATGTAAGTGCGTGTAAGTTTGTGTAAGTGCGTGTAAGTGTGTGTTAGTGTGTGTAAGTACTTGTAAGTCCGTGTAAGTGCGTGTATGTGCGTGTAAATGTAAGTATGTGTAAGTACGAGTAAGTGGATGTAAGTGCGTGTAAGTGCGTGTAAGTGCGTGTAAGTGTGTGTAAGTACATGTAAGTACGTGTAAGTACATGTAAGTGCATTTAAGTTTGTATGAATACGTATAAGTGCGTGTAAGTTCGTACACGTACGTGTAAGTATATGTAAGTTCGTGTAAGTGCGTGTAAGTGCATGTAAGTATGTGTAAGTGCGTGTAAGTGCGTGTAAGTACATGTAGGTGTGTGCATGTGCATGCAAGTGCGTTCAAGTGCATGTAAGTGCGTGTAAGTGCATGTAAGTGCGTTTAAGTACGTATAAGTATGTGTAAGTGCGCGTTAGTATGTGTAAGTACGTGTAAGTACCGGGAAGTGTGTGTAAGTGCGTGTAAGTGCGTTTAAGTACCTGTAAGTGCGTGTAAGTGCTTGTAAGTGCATGTAAGTGCGTGTAAGTGCGTGTAAGTGCGTGCAAGTGCGTGCTAGTATGTGTTAGTTTGTGTAAGTGCGTATGATTGCATGTAAGTGCGTGTAGGTTTGTGTAAGTGCGTGTAAGTAGGTGTAAGTACGCGTAAGTGCATGTAAGTACGTGTAAGTGCGTGTAAGTGTGTGTAAATTTGTGTAAGTGGATGTAAGTGCGTGTAAGTACGTGTAAGTGCGTGAAAGTTCACATAAGTACGTGTAAGTGCATGTTAGTGCGTATAAGTGTGCGTAAATGCGTTTAAGTGTGTGTAAGTTCATGCAAGTGCACGGAGGTATGTGTAAGTGCGTGTAAGTGCGTGTAAATGCGTATACGTATGTGCAAGTGCATACAAGTATGTTTAAGTGGGTCTAAGTACGTGTAAGTGAATGTAAGTGCGTGTAAGTGCGTATAAGTGCATATAAGTACGTCTAAGTGTGTGTAAGTTGTTGTAAGTTTTGTAAAAAGCGTGTAAGGGTGTATAATTTTGTATCAGTACGTGTAAGTGCGTGTGAGTTTGTGTCAGTACGTGTAAGTACGTGTAAGTGTGTGTAAGTGCGTGTAAGTGCGTATAAGTGTGTGTAAGTGTGTGGAAGTGTGTGTGAGTGCGTGTGAGTGTGTGTGAGTGTGTGTAAGTAGGTATAAGTTCGTGTAAGTGGGTATAAGTGCGTGTACATTTGTGTAAGTGCGTATACGTTTGTGTAAGTGCATGTAAGTGTGTACAAGTGTTTGTATGTGTGTGTAAGTGCGTGTAAGTGCGTGTATTTGTGTGTACGTTTGTGTAAGTTTGTGTAAGTTTGTGTAGGTGCTTGTAAGTTTATGTAAGTGCGTGTAAGTGCGTGTGAGTTCATGTCAGTGTGCATAAGTACGTGTAAGTACGTGTTAGTGTGTGTAAGTGCATGTAGGTGTGTGTAAATGCGTGTAAGTACATGTATGACGTATAAGTGCGTGTTAGTGCGTGTGAGTCAGTATAAGTACGTATAAGTGCGTGCAAGTGCGTGTAAGTGCGTGTAAGTGCGTGTAAGTCCGTGTAAGTGCATATAAGTTGGTGTAAGTGCGTCTCAGTACGTGTGAGTGCATGTAAGTGTGTGTAATCGTGTGTAGGTGTGTATAACTGTGTGTAAGTGCGTATAAGTGCGTATAAGTGCGTGTAAGTACGTGTAAGTGTGTGTAAGTGCGTGTAAGTGTGTGTACGTTTGTGTAAGTGCCTGTAAGCACGTGAAAGTGCGTGAAATGCGTGCAAGTGCGTGTAGTTTGTGTAAGTTTGTGTAATTGCGTATAAGTGCGTGTAAGTGCGTGTAAGTATGTGTAAATGCGTGTTAGTGCGTGTAAGTATGTATAAGTACGTGGAAGTGTGTGTAAGTGCGTGTAAGTGCGTGTAAGTTTGTGTGAGTACGTATAAGTGCATGTAAGTGCATGTGTGTGTAAGTGCGTGTTAGTGCGTGTAAGTATGTATAAGTACGTGGAAGTGTGTGTAAGTGCGTGTAAGTGCGTGTAAGTTTGTGTGAGTACGTATAAGTGCATGTAAGTGCATGTGTGTGTAAGTGCGTGTTAGTTTTACAAGTACATGTAAGTGCGTGTAAGTGTGTGTGAGTGCGTGTAAGTGCATGTAAGTGCCTGTAAGTGCATGCCAGTGCGTGCTAGTATGTATAAGTTCGTGTAAGTGCGTATAAGTGCGTGTAAGTGGGTATAAGTGCGTGTAAGTGCGTGTTAGTATGTGTAAGTGCATGTAAGTGTATGTAAGTATGTGTAAGTACGTGTAAGTGCGTATACGTGCGTGTAGGTGTGTGTAAGTTTGTGTAAGTTTGTGTAAGTGCGTATAAGTACGTGTGAGTTTGTGTCAGTGCGTGTAAGTGCGTGTAAGTGCGTGTAAGCGCGTGTAAGTGCGTGTAAGTGCGTGTAAGTACGTGTAAGTACGTGTAAGTGCGTATACGTGCGTGTAGGTGTGTGTAAGTTTGTGTAAGTTTGTGTAAGTGCGTATAAGTACGTGTGAGTTTGTGTCAGTGCGTGTAAGTGCGTGTAAGTGCGTGTAAGCTCGTGTAAGTGCGTGTAAGTGCGTGTAAGTACGTGTAATTGTGTGTAGGTGTGTAAAAGTACATGTGAGTGCGTGTAAGTGTGTGTGAGTGCATGTAAGTACGTGTACGTTTGTGTAAGTGCGTGTTAAGTGTGTGTGAGTTTTGGTCAGTGCGTATAAGTGTGTGTAAGTGCGTGTAAGTGCGTGTGAGTATGTGGAAGTGTGTGTAAGTATATGTAAATGCGTGTGAGTTTGTATAAGTGCGTGTAAGTGCATGTAAGTGCGAGTAAGTTCCTGTAACTACGTGTAAGTGCGTGTAAGTGCGTGTAAGTGCGTGTATGTTTGTGTAAGTGCGTGTAAGTGCGTGTAAGTACGTGTAAGTTCATGTAGGTACGTGTAAGTGCGTGTACGTACGTGTAAGTTTGTGTAAGTGTGTGTAAGTGCGTGTAAGTGCATGTAAGTGCGTGAAAGTACGTGTAAGTACGTGTAAGTACATGTAAGTGTGTGTAAGTGTGTGTAAGTGCGTGTAAGTGCATGTAAGTGTGTGCGAGAGTGTGTAAGTGAGTGTTAGTGTGCGTAAGTATGTGAAGTGCCTCTAAGTGCATCTAAGTGTGTGCACGAGCATGCCAGTAGGTTTAAGTGCGTGTAAGTATGTGTAAGTGCGTGTAAGTGCGTGTAAGTACGTTTAAGTACGTGTAAGTGCGTGTAGGTTTGTGTAAGTTTGTATAAGTGCCTGTAAGTGTGTATAAGTTTGTGTAAGTACCTGTAAGTACGTGTGAGATCGCGTCATTGCGTGTAAGTGCATGTAAGTGAGTGTAAGTGCGTGTATGTGTGTGTAAGTGCGTGTTTGTGCATGCAAGTGCGTGTGAGTGGGTGTAAGTGTGTGTGAGTGTGTGTAAGTACGTCCAGGTTGGTGTAAGTTCGTGTAAGTGCGTATAAGTGTGTGTGAGTTTGTGTCAGTGTGTTTAAGTGTGTATAAGTGCGTGTAAGTACGTGTAAGTGCGTGTAAGTACGTGTATTTGCGTGTAAGTTTGTTTAAGTTTCTGTAAGTTCGTGTAAGTGCATGTAAGTTTGTGTAAGTGCGTGTAAGTGAGTATAAGTGCGTGTAAGTGCATGTAAGTGCGTGTAAGTGTGTGTAAGTGCGTGTAGGTGTGTGTAAATATGAGTAAGTGTGTGTGAGTGTGTGTAAGTGCGAGTGAGTACGTATAAGTGCGTGTAAGTGCATGTAAATGCGTGTAAGTTCGTCTAAGTGCGTGTAAGTGAGTGTACGTTCGTGTAAGTGGGTATAAGTGCGTGTAACTGCGCGTAAGTACGTGTACGTTCGTGTCAGTGCGTATACCTGTGTGTGAGTATGTGTATGTGCATGTAATTGCATGTAAGTGCATATTAGTGCATGTAAATGCGTGTAAGTGCGTGTAAGTGTGTGTAAGTACATGCAACTGCATGTAAGTGCGTGTAAGTGCGTGTAAGTACGCATACGTTCGTGTAAGTGCGTGTAAGTGCGTGTAAATATCCAGAAGTGTGTCTAACTGTGTAAGTGCGTATAAGTTTGTGTAAGTATGTGTTAGTATGTGTAAGTACGTGTAAATGCATGTAAGTGTGTATAAGTGTGTGTAAGTGCATGTAAGTGTGTGTAAGTTTGTTTAAGTGTATGTAAGTATGTGTAAGTGCGTGAAAGTGCGTGTAAGTGTGTGTAAGTGCGTGTAAGTGCGTTTAAATGTATGTAAGTGCCAAAAGAGTGCGTGTAAGTGCGTGTAAGTGCGTGTAAGTGCATGTAAGTGCGCATAAGTGTGTATAAGTACGTGTAAGTGTGTGTAAGTGTGTACAAGTACATACAAGTACGTGTAAGTGTGTGTATGTATGTGTAAGTGTGTGGAAGTGCGTGTAAGTTTCTGTAAGTGCGTATAAGTATGTGTAAGTGCGTGTAAGTATGTGTAAGTGCGTGTAAGTGCGTGTAAGTGCATGTAAGTGCGCATAAGTGTGTATAAGTACGTGTAAGTGTGTGTAAGTGTGTACAAGTACATACAAGTACGTGTAAGTGTGTGTATGTATGTGTAAGTGTGTGGAAGTGCGTGTAAGTTTGTGTAAGTGCGTATAAGTATGTGTAAGTGCGTGTAAGCATGTGTAAGTGCGTGTAAGTATGTGTAAGTGCGTGTAAGTGCTTGTAAGTGTATGTAAGTATGTGTTAGTATGTGTAAGTACGTGTAAGTATGTGTAAGTGCGTGTAAGCATGTGTAAGTGCGTGTAAGTATGTGTAAGTGCGTGTAAGTGCTTGTAAGTGTATGTAAGTATGTGTTAGTATGTGTAAGTACGTTTAAGTGCATGTAAGTTTGTAAAAGTATGTATTTGTACGTGTAAGTTTGAGTAAGTGCGTGTACGTGTGTCTAAGTATGTATAAGTGCGTGTAAGTTTGTGTAAGTGCATACAAGTGTGTGTAAGTGCGTGTAAGTATGTGTAAGTGTGCGTTAGTGTATGTAAATGCATGTAAGTACGTGGAGGTGCAGATAAGTGCGTTTAAATATGTATATATTTGTGTAGGTGCGTGTAGGTGCGTGTAAGTGCGTGTAAGTGATTGTAACTACGTGAAAGTGCGTATAAGTGCGTATAAGTGTAAGTACGTGTAAGTGCGTGTAAGTGCGTGTAACTGCGTGTAAGTGCATGTAAGTGCGTGTAAGCACGTGTAAGTGGGTGTAACTACGTGTAAGTGCGTGTGAGTACATGTAAGTGCGTGCCAGTGCGTGCTAGTGCGTGTAAGTCCGAGCAAGGGCGTGTAAGTGCGTGTAATTACGTTTTAGTGCGTGTAAGTGGGTGTAAGTGTGTGTAAGTGCCTGTGAGTGCATGTAAGTGAGTGTAAGTGCGTGTAAGTGGGTGTAAGTGCGTGTAAGTGCGTGTAAGTGCGTGTAAGTTTGTATACGTTTGTGTAAGTACGTTTAAGTGAGTGTAAGTTTGTGTAAGTGCGTGTAAGTGCGTGTGAGTTTGTGGCAGTGTGTGTAAGTGCATGTAAGTACGTGTAAGCACGTGTAAGTGCATGTACGTATATGTAAGTGTGTGTAAGTGCGTGTAAGTGTGTGTGAGTACGTCATGGTGTGTAAGTGCGTATAAGTGCATGTAAGTTTGTGTAAGTGTGTGTAAGTTGGTGTACATTCGTGTAAGTACGTGCAAGTGTGTCTAAGTGTGTACAAGTGTGTGTAAGTGTGTGTAAGTGCATGTAAGTTTGTGTAAGTGTGTGTAAGTTGGTGTACATTCGTGTAAGTACGTGCAAGTGTGTCTAAGTGTGTACAAGTGTGTGTAAGTGTGTGTAAGTGCATGTCATTGCGTATTTGTTTGTGTAAGTTTGTGTAATTCATGTAAGTACGTGTACGTTTGTGTAAGTACGTGTAAGTACGTGTGAGGTTGTGTCAGTGCGTGTAAGTACGCATAACTATGTGTAAGTGTGTGTAAGTATGTGTAAGTATGTGTAAGTGCTTGTGAGTGTATGTACGTACGTGTAAGTACGTGAAAGCATGTGTAAGTACGTGTAAGTACGTGTACGTTCGTGTAAGTATGTATAAGTGCGTGTAAGTGCGTGTAAGTGTGTGTAAGTGTGTGTAAGTGCGTGTAAGTACGTGTAAGTACGTGTACGTTCGTGTAAGTATGTATAAGTGCGTGTAAGTGCGTGTAAGTGTGTGTAAGTGTGTGTAAGTGCGTGTAAGCATGTGTAAGTATACGTAAGTGCGTGTAAGTGCATATAAGTGCATGTAAGTATGTGCGAGAACGTGCCAGTGCGTGCCAGTGCGTATAAGTTTGTGTAAGTGCGTGTAAGCGCGTGTAAATACATGTAAATGCATGTAAGTCCGTGTTAGTATGTGTAAGTGCGTGTAAGTGTGTGTAATTGTATGTAAGTGCGTGCCAGTACGTGTAAGTTTGTGTAAGTATGTGTAAGTGTGTGTAAATGCGTGTAGGTATGTGTAAGTGCGTGTAAGTGCGTGTAAGTGTGTGTAATTGTATGTAAGTGCGTGCCAGTACGTGTAAGTTTGTGTAAGTATGTGTAAGTGTGTGTAAATGCGTGTAGGTATGTGTAAGTGCGTGTAAGTGCGTATAAGTACGTGCAAGTGCGTGTAAGTGCATGCAAGTGTGTGTAAGTGTGTGTAAGTGTGTGTAAGTGCGTGTAAGTGTGTGTCATTGCGTGTAAGTATGTATAAGTGTGCACAAGTTTGTGTAAGTGCATGTAAGTGCGTGTGAGTTTGTGTCAGTATGTGTAAGTCTGTGTAAGTGCGTGTAAGCGCGTGTGAGTGCGTGTAAGTGTGGGTTAGTGCGTGCAAGTGTGTGTAAGTTTGGGTGCGTGCGTGTAAGTGCGTGTGAGTGCATGCAAGTATGTTTAAGTTTGTGTAAGTGCGTGTAAGTGTGGGTTAGTGCGTGCAAGTGTGTGTAAGTTTGGGTGCGTGCGTGTAAGTGCGTGTGAGTGCATGCAAGTATGTTTAAGTTTGTGTAAGTGCATGTAAGTACGTGTACGTTTGTGTAGGTGCATGTAAGTGTAAGTGCGTGTAGGTGTGTGTAACTGCGTATAAGTGCGTGTAATTACGTGTAAGTTTGTGTAAGTTCGTGTAAGTTCGTGTAAGTTTGTGTAAGTGCGTATAAGTTCGTGCAAGTGCGTGTAAGCGCGTGTGATTTTGTGTCAGTGCGTGCAACTGCGTGTAAGTGTGTGTAAGTGCGTGTAAGTACATGTAAGTGTGTGTAAGNTGTAAGTGCATGTAAGTACGTGTACGTTTGTGTAGGTGCATGTAAGTGTAAGTGCGTGTAGGTGTGTGTAACTGCGTATAAGTGCGTGTAATTACGTGTAAGTTTGTGTAAGTTCGTGTAAGTTCGTGTAAGTTTGTGTAAGTGCGTATAAGTTCGTGCAAGTGCGTGTAAGCGCGTGTGATTTTGTGTCAGTGCGTGCAACTGCGTGTAAGTGTGTGTAAGTGCGTGTAAGTACATGTAAGTGTGTGTAAGAGTGTGTAAGTACGTATAAGAGTGTGTGAGTGCGTGTAAGTGCGTGTGAGTGCGTGTAAGTGCGTGTAAGTGCATTTAAGTTCTTGTAAGTGCGTGTAAGTGCGTGTACGTTCATATAAGTACCTTTAAGTGTGCGTAAGTACGTGTAAGTACGCATAAGATCGTGTCAGTGCGTGTAAGTATGTGTAAGTGTGTATAAGTGTGTGTAATTATATGTAAGTGCATGTAAGTGCGTGTAAGTACGTGTAAGTGCATGTGAGTGTGTGTAAGTGGGTGTAAGTGCGTGCAAGTATGTGTAAGTGTGTGTTAGTGCGTGTAAGTGCGTATAAGTTCAAGTAAGTATGTGTAAGTGCGTGTAAGTACGTGTATGTGCGTGTAACTATGTATAAGTGTGTGTTAGTGTGTGTAAGCATGTTTAAGTTTGGTAAGTATGTGGAAGTTTGTGTGAGTGTGTGTAAGTGCGTGCAAGTGCGTGAAAGTGCGTGTAAGTGTGCGTAAGTGCGTGTCAGTACGTGTAAGAGCATGGAAGTGCCAGTAAAGTATGTGTAAGTGCATATACGTGTGTGTAATTCCGTTTAAGTGCGTGTAAGTGTATGTAAGTGTGTGTAAGTACGTGTAAGTGTGTGCAAGTGCATGCAAGTTCATGTAAGAGAGTGTAAGTGCGTGTAAGTGCGTGTAATTGCATGTAAGTGTGTGTAAGTTCGTGTAAGTGTGTGTAAGTATGTGTAAGTATGTGTTAGTGCGTGTAAGCATGTGTACGTACGTGAAAGTGCGTGTGAGTATGTGTAAGTGCATGTAAGTTTGTGTAAGTACGTGTAAGTGTATAAGTACGTGTAAGTGCGTGTAAGTACGTGTAAGTGCATGTAAGTGCGTGTAAGTGCGTGCCAATTCGTGTTACTGCATGCTAGAACATACGTTTGTGTAAGTGTGTGTAAATACATATAACTCTGTGTAAGTACATGTAAGTGCGTGTAAGGGCGTGTAAGTGCATGGAAGCCGTGTAAGTGCATGTAAATGTGTGTAAGTGCGTGTAACTGTGTGTAAGTGTGGGTAACTGTGTGTAAGTGTGTTTAAGTGCGTGTAAGTGCGTGTAAGTTGGTGTGAGTTTGTGTAAGTGCCTATAAGTACGTGTAAGTGTCTGTAAGTGCGTGTAAGTGCGTGTAAGTACGTGTAAGTGTATGTAAGTGCGTGTAAGTTCGTGTAAGTGTGTGTAAGTGTGTGTAAGTGTGTGTAAGGGCGTGTACGTGTGTGTAAATGCGTGTAAGTGCGTGTAAGTTTGTGTAAGTTTGTGTAAGTGCGTGTAAGTGCGTGTAAGTACATGTAAGTACATGTAAGTACGTGTAAGTGCGTGTATGTTTGTGTAAGTGCGTATAAGTGTGTTTACATTTGTGTAAGTGCGTGAAAGTACGTGCTAGTACATGTACGTGCGTATAAGTACGTGTAAGTGCGTGTAAGTGCATGTAAGTGTCCGCAAGTTTGTGTAAGTGCATGTAAGTGCGTGGGAGTTCGTGTTAGTACGTGAAAGTGCGTGTAAGTGCGTGTAAGCGCGTGTGAGTGCGTTTTAGCGAGGTTAGTGCGTGTAAGTGCGTGGAGTGCGTGTGCGTGCTTGTAAGTGCGTGTGAGTGCATGTAAGTGTGTGTAAGTTTGTGTAAGTGCGTGTAAGTACATGTACGTTTGTGTAAGTACGTGTAAGTGTAAGTACGTGTAAGTGCATGTAAGTACGTATAAGTGCGTGTAATTACGTGTAAGTTCGTGTAAGTTCGTCTAAGTTCGTGTGAGTTTGTGTAAGTGTGTATAAGTTCGTGCAAGTGCGTGTAAGTGCGTATGAGTTCGTGTCAGTGCGTGCAGGTGCGTGTAAGTATGTGTAAGTGCGTGTAAGTTCATGTAGGTGTGTGTAAGAGTGTGTAAGTGCGTGTAAGTATATGTGAGTGCGTATAAGTACATGTGAGTGTGTATAAGTGTGTGTAAGAGCGTGTAAGTGTGTTTAAGTTCTTGTAAGTATGTGTAAGTGCGTGTACGTTCATGTAAGTACGTGTAAGTGCGTGTAAATACGTGTAAGTGCGTATAAGATCGTGTCAGTGAGTGTAAGTACATGTAAGTGCGTGTAAGTGCGTGTAATTGTGTGGAAGTGCATGTAAGATCGTGTAAGTACGTGTAAGTGCATGTGAGTGTGTGTAAGTAGACAAGTGCGTGCAAGTACGTATAAGTGTGTGTTGGTGTGTGTAAGAGCATATAAGGTCCAGTAAGTATGTGTAACTGCATGTACGTAGGTGTAAGTGCGTGTAATGTGTGTAAGTGTGTGTAAGTGTGTGTAAGCATATTTAAGTGCGTGTAAGTATGTACAAGTTTGTGTGAGTCCGTGTAAGTGCGTGCAAGTGCGTGAAAGTGCGTGTAAGTGCGCGTAAGTGCATGTCAGTACGTGTAAGAGCATGTAAGTGCCTGTAAAGTTTGTGTAAGTGCGTATACATGTGTTTAATTTTGTTTAAGTATGCGTAAGTGTATGTAAGTGCGTATAAGTGCGTGCAAGTGTGTGCAAGTGCATGCAAGTGCATGTAAGTGCGTGTAAGTACGTGTAAGTGCGTGTAATTGCATGTAAGTGTGTGTAAGTACGTGTTAGTGCGTGTAAGTATGTGTACGTATGTGAAAGTGTGTGTAAGTATGTGTAAGTGCGTGTAAGTTCGCGTAAGTGCGTGTAAGTACGTTAAGTGTATAAGTGCGTGTAAGTGCGTGTAAGTTTATGTAAGTACGTGTAAGTGCGTGTAAATGGGTGCCAGTGCGTGTTAGTGCATGCCAGCGCATAAGTTTGTGTAAGTATGTCTAAGTACATATAACTGTGTGTAAGTATGTGTAAGTGCGTGTAAGTTTATGTAAGTACGTGTAAGTGCGTGTAAATGGGTGCCAGTGCGTGTTAGTGCATGCCAGCGCATAAGTTTGTGTAAGTATGTCTAAGTACATATAACTGTGTGTAAGTATGTGTAAGTATGTGTAAGGGCGTGTAAGTGCATGTAATTACGTATAAGTGCATGTAAGTGGGTGTAAGTATGTGTAAGTGTGTGTAAGTGCGGGTAAGTGTGTGCAAGTGTGTATAAGTGCATGTAAGTGCGTGTAAGTGCATGTAATTACGTATAAGTGCATGTAAGTGGGTGTAAGTATGTGTAAGTGTGTGTAAGTGCGGGTAAGTGTGTGCAAGTGTGTATAAGTGCATGTAAGTGCGTGTAAGTTTGTGTAAGTACGTGTAAGTACAAGTACTTTCATGCAAGTGCGTGTAAGTGTATGTATGTGTGTGTAAATGCGTTTACATATGTGTAAATGCATGTAAGTGCATGTGAGTTTGTGTAAGTTTGTGTAAGTGCGTGTAAGTGTGTATTAGTACATGTAAGTGCATGTAAGTGCGTGTAAGTTTGTGTAAGTGCGTGTAAGTGCATGTAAGTGCGTGTAAGTTCGTGTAAGTGCGTGTAAGTACGAGTATGTTCATGCAAGTGCGTGTAAGTGTGTGTAAGTGCGTGTAAGTGCATGTAAGTGCGTGTAAGTTTGTGTAAGTGCGTGTAAGTGCATGTAAGTGCGTGTAAGTTCGTGTAAGTGCGTGTAAGTACGAGTATGTTCATGCAAGTGCGTGTAAGTGTGTGTAAGTGTGTGTACGTATGTGTAAATGCGTAGAAGTACGTGTGAGTTTGTGTAAGTTTGTGTAAGTGTGTGTAAGTGTGTGTAAGTACATGTAAGTGCGTGTAAGTGCGTGTAAGTGCGTGTAAATGCGTGTATATTTGTGTAAGTGCGTATAAGTGTGTGTACGTTTGTGTAAGTACGTGAAAGTACGTATGAGTGCGTATAAGTGCATGTAAGTGTGTATAAGTGCATGTAAGCTTGTGTGAGTGCGTGTAAGTGTGTGTAAGTAGGTGTAAGAACATGTAAGTAAATCTTAGTGTGTGTAAGTTTGTGTAAGTGCGTCTAAATGCGTGTAAGTGCGTGTAAGTGCATATAAGTGCATGTAAGTACGTGTAAGTGCATGTAAGTGCATGTAAGTGTGTGTAAGTATGTTTAAGTGCATGTAAGTGCATGTACGTGCATGTAAATACGTGTCAGTGTGTTCTAGTGTGTCCCAGTGCGTGTAAGTTTGTAAAAGTGTGTGTAAGTATGTTTAAGTGCATGTAAGTGCATGTACGTGCATGTAAATACGTGTCAGTGTGTTCTAGTGTGTCCCAGTGCGTGTAAGTTTGTAAAAGTGTGTGTAAGTACATGTAAGCGTATATATGTGTACGTAATTTCATGCAAGGGCGTGTAAGTTCGCATAAGTGTGTGTAAGTGCGTGAAAGTGCGTGTGAATATGTGTAAGTACATGTAAGTACGTGTAAGTGCGTGCCAGTGCGTGTAAGTGTGTGTAAGTACATGTAAGCGTATATAAGTGTACGTAATTTCATGCAAGGGCGTGTAAGTTCGCATAAGTGTGTGTAAGTGCGTGAAAGTGCGTGTGAATATGTGTAAGTACATGTAAGTACGTGTAAGTGCGTGCCAGTGCGTGTAAGTTTGTGTAAGTTCCTGTAAGTACGTGTGAGTGCGTGGAAGTGCGTGTAAGTACGTGCAAGTGCAAGTAAGTTTGTGTAAGTGCATGTAAGTGCGTGTACGTTTTTGTAAGTCTCCGTAATTGTGTGGAAGTGCGTGTAAGTGCGTGTAAGTTCGTGTCAGTGCATGTAAGTGTGTATAAGTGTGTGTAAGTATTTGAAATACGTGTAAGTGCGTGTAAGTTTGTATAAGTGCATGTAAGTACGTATAAGTGTGTGTAAGTGTGTGTAGGTGCGTGTAAGTGCGTGTAAATATGTGTATGTTTGTGAAAGTGCGTGTAAGTGCGTGTAAATGCGTGTAAGTGCGTGTAAGTGTGTGTAAACACATGTAAGTGCTCGTAAGTGCGTCTAAGAACGTGTAAGTGTGTGTAAGTGTGTGTAAGTACGTGTCAGTATGTGTAAGTGCATGTAAGTTCATGTAAGTGTGTGTAAGTACGTGTTGGTTTGTATAAGTGCATGTAAGTGCGTGTAAGTTTGTGTAAGTACGTGTAAGGGCGTGTGAGCTTGTGTGAGTGTGTGTAAGTGCGTGTAAGTGTGTGTGAGTAGGTGTAAGTGCTTGTAAGTGCGTGTAATTTTATGTAACTGCGTGTAAGTGCATGTGAGATTGTGTCAGTACATGTAAGTGCGTGTAAGCACGTGTAAGTGCATGTAAGTGCGTGTAAGTGTGTGTGAGTGCGTGCAAGTATGCATGAGCACGTGTAAGTGTGTGTAAGTTTGTGTAAGTGCGTGTAAGTGCGTGTACATTCGTGTAAGTAGGTGTAAGTATGTGTATGTGCCTGTAAGTGCGTGTAAGTGCGTGTAAGTGGGTATAACCACGTGTAAGTTGGTATAAGTTTGTGTAAGTTTGTGTAAGTACTTGTAAGTTTGTGTAAGTATGAGTAAGTGCATGTAATCTTGTGTCACTGCGTGTAAGTGCGTGTAAGTGCGTGTAAGTACGTGTAAGTGCGTGTAAGTGCGTGTAAGTGCATGTAAGTACGTATAAGTGTGTATGAGTGCTTGTAAGTGCCTATGAGTGTGTGTAAGTACATGTAAGTACGTGTAATACGTGTAAGTATGTGTAAGTGTGTGAAAGAATGTGTACGTTTGTGTAAGTGCGTGTAAGTGCTTTTAAGTGAGTGAAAGTATGTGTAAGTGCATGTAAGTATGTGTAAGTGCGTGTAAGTGCCTGTTATTATGTGTATGTGTATATAAGTACGTGTAAGTGCGTGTAAGTATTTGTGAGTGCGTGTAAATGTGTGTAAGTGCATGCAAGTGCGTATAAGTGTGTCTTAGTGTGTGTAGGTGCGTATACGTTTGTGTAAGTACGTGTAAGTGCGTGTAAGTATGTGTAAGTGCATGTAACTGAATGTAAGTGCGTGTAAGTGCGTGGAAGTACGTGTAAGTACGAGTAAGTGGGTGTATGTGTGTGTAAGTGCGTGTAAGTGTGTGTAAGTGCGTGTAAGTGCGTGTAAGTACATGTAAGTACGTGTAAGTATGTGTAAGTATGTACAAGTGCATGCAAGTACGTGTAAGTGTGTGAAAGTACATGTAAGTGTGTGTAAGTGTGTGTAAGTGCCTGTACGTGTGTGTAAGTGGCTGTAAAGTACGTTTAAGTGCGTGTAAGTGCGTGTAAATACGTGTAAGTGGGCGTAAGTGCATATAAGTACGTGTAAGTGTGTGTAAGTGTGTGCAAGTATATACAAGCATGTGTAAGTGTATGTAAGTATGTGTAAGTGTGTGTAACTGCGTGTTAGTGCGTGTAAGTTTGTGTAAGTGCATGTAAGTATGAGTAAGTGCGTGTAAGTATGTGTAAGTGCGTGTAAGTATGTGTAAGTATGTGTAAGTGCGTGTAAGTGTATGTAAGTACGTGTTAGTATGTGTAAGTACGTGTAAGTGCGTGTAAGTATGTGTAAGTGCGTGTAAGTTTGTGTAAGTGTGTGTAAGTATGTGTAGGTGCTTTTGAGTTTGTGTACGTGCGTGTAAGTACGTGAAAGTGCGTGTAAGTACGTGTAATTATGTGTAAGTTTGTGTAAGTATGTGTAAATACGTGTAAGTGCGTGTAAGTGTGTGTAAGTGTGTGTAGGTGTGTGTAAGCGTGTGTAAGTACATGTAAGTGCGTGTAAGTGTATGTAAGTGTGTGTAAATGCGTGTAAGTATGTGCCAGTACGTGCTAGTGCGTGTTAGTGCATGTAAGTTTGTGTAAGTGCGTGTAAGCACGTGTAAGTATGTGTAAGTCTGTGTAAGTGCATGTAAGGGCGTATAAGTGCATGTAAGTGCGTGTAAGTGCGTATAAGTGGGTGTAAGTACGTGTAAATGCGTGTAAGTGAGTGTAAGTGCATGTAAGTGCGTGCCTGTGCGTGTAAGTTCGTGTAAGTGCGTGTAAGTGTGTGTAAGTACGTGTAAGTACGTGTACGTGCGTATACGTACGTGTAAGTGCGTGTAAGTACATGCAAGTGTGTGTAAGTGTATATAAGTGTGTATAAGTTGCTGTAAGTGTGTGTAAGTACGTGTAAGTGCGTGTAAGTGTGTGTAAGTGCATGTAAGTGTGCGCAAGTTTGTGTAAGTGCATGTAAGTGCGTGGGAGTTCGTGTCAGTACGTGAAAGTGCGTGTAAGTGTGTGTAAGCGCGTGTGAGTGCGTTTTAGCGAGGTTAGTGCGTGCAAGTGCGTGGAGTGCGTGTGCGTGCTTCTAAGTGCGTGTGAGTGCATGTAAGTGTGTGTAAGTTTGTGTAAGTGCGTGTAAGTACATGTACGTTTGTGTAAGTGTGTATAAGTGTAAGTGCGTGTAAGTGCGTGTAAGTACGTATAAGTGCGTGTAAGTACGTGTAAGTTCGTGTAAGCTCGTTTAAGTTTGTGTAAGTTTGTGTAAATGCGCATAAGTTCAAGCAAGTGCGTGTAAGTGCGTATGAGTTCGTGTCAGTGCGTGCAAGTGCGTGTAAGTATGTGTAAGTGCGTGTAAGTTCATGTAGGTGTGTGTAAGAGTGTGTAAGTGCGTGTAAGTATATGTGAGTACGTGTAAGTACGTGTGAGTGTGTATAAGTGCGTGTACGAGCGTGTAAGTGCGTCTAAGTTCTTGTAAGTATGTGTAAGTGCGTGTACGTTCATGTAAGTACGTGTAAGTGCGTGTAAATACGTGTAAGTGCGTATAAGATCGTGTCAGTGAGTGTAAGTATATGTAAGTGCGTGTAAGTGCGTGTAATTATGTGTAAGTGCATGTAAGTGCGTGTAAGTACGTGTAAGTGCATGTGAGTGTGTGTAAGTAGATAAGTGCGTGTAAGTACGTATAAGTGCGTGTAAGTACGTGTAAGTGCGTATAAGATCGTGTCAGTGAGTGTAAGTATATGTAAGTGCGTGTAAGTGCGTGTAATTATGTGTAAGTGCATGTAAGTGCGTGTAAGTACGTGTAAGTGCATGTGAGTGTGTGTAAGTAGATAAGTGTGTGCAAGTACGTGAAAGTGTGTGTTGGTGTGTGTAAGTGCATATAAGGTCCAGTAAGTATGTGTAAGTGCATGTACGTAGGTGTAAGTGCGTGTAGCTGCGTGTAAGTGTGTGTAAGTGTGTGTAAGTGTGTGCAAGTACGTGAAAGTGTGTGTTGGTGTGTGTAAGTGCATATAAGGTCCAGTAAGTATGTGTAAGTGCATGTACGTAGGTGTAAGTGCGTGTAGCTGCGTGTAAGTGTGTGTAAGTGTGTGTAAGCGTGTTGAAGTACGTGTAAGTATGTGCAAGTTTGTGTGAGTGCGTGTAAGTGTGTGCAAGTGCGTGAAAGTGCGTGTAAGTGCGCGTAAGTGCGTGTCAGTATGTGTAAGAGCATGTAAGTGCCTGTAAAGTTTGTGTAAGTGCGTATACATGTGTGTAATTCCGTTTAAGTGTGCGTAAGTGTATGTAAGTACGTGTAAGTGCGTGCAAGTGTGTGCAAGTGCATGCAAGTGCGTGTAAGTGCGTGTAAGTACGTGTAAGTGCGTGTAATTGCATGTAAGTGTGTGTAAGTACGTGTTAGTGCGTGTAAGTATGTGTACGTACGTGAAAGTGCGTGTAAGTATGTGTAAGTGCATGTAAGTTTGCGTAAGTGCGTGTAAGTACGTTAAGTGTATAAGTGCGTGTAAGTGTGTGTAAGTACGTGTAAGTACGTGTAAGTGCGTGTAAATGCGTGCCAGTGTGTGTTAGTGCATGCCAGCGCATAAGTTTGTATAAGTATGTCTAAGTACATATAACTGTGTGTAAGTACGTGTAAGCATGTGTAGGGGCGTGTAAGTGCATGTAATTAGGTGTAAGTGCATGTAAGTGCGTGTAAGTATGTGTAAGTATGTGTAAGTGCGGGTAAGTATGTGTAAGTGTGTATAAGTGTATGTAAGTGCCTGTAAGTTTATGTAAGTGCGTGTAAGTACAAGTACTTTCATGCAAGTGCGTGTAAGTATGTGTAAGTGTGTGTAAGTGCGTGTACGTATGTGTAAATGCGTGTAAGTGCGTGTGAGTTTGTGTAAGTTTGTGTAAGTGCGTGTAAGTGTGTGTAAGTACATGTAAGTGCATGTAAGTGCTTGTCAGTTTGTGTAAGTGTATGTAAGTGCATGTAAGTGCGTGTAAGTTCGTGTAAGTGCGTGTAAGTACGAGTATGTTATTGCAAGTGCGTGTAAGTGTGTGTAAGTGCGTGTACGTATGTGTAACTGCGTGTAAGTGCGTGTGAGTTTGTGTAAGTGTGTGTAAGTGCGTGTAAGTACATGTAAGTGCGTGTAAGTATGTGTAAGTATGTGTAAGTGCGGGTAAGTATGTGTAAGTGTGTATAAGTGTATGTAAGTGCCTGTAAGTTTATGTAAGTGCGTGTAAGTACAAGTACTTTCATGCAAGTGCGTGTAAGTATGTGTAAGTGTGTGTAAGTGCGGGTAAGTGTGTGCAAGTGTGTATAAGTGCATGTAAGTGCGTGTAAGTTTGTGTAAGTGTATGTAAGTGCGTGTAAGTGCGTGTAAGTGTGTGTAAGTACGTGTAAGTACGTGTAAGTGTGTGTAAGTACATGTAAGCGCGTGTAAGTGCGTGTAAGTGCGTGTAAGTACGAGTATGTTATTGCAAGTGCGTGTAAGTGTGTGTAAGTGCGTGTACGTATGTGTAAATGCGTGTAAGTGCGTGTGAGTTTGTGTAAGTTTGTGTAAGTGCGTGTAAGTGTGTGTAAGTACATGTAAGTGCATGTAAGTGCTTGTCAGTTTGTGTAAGTGTATGTAAGTGCATGTGAGTGCGTGTAAGTTCGTGTAAGTGCGTGTAAGTACGAGTATGTTATTGCAAGTGCGTGTAAGTGTGTGTAAGTGCGTGTACGTATGTGTAAATGCGTGCAAGTACGTGTGAGTTTGTGTAAGTTTGTGTAAGTGCGTGTAAGTGTGTGTAAGTACATGTAAGTGCGTGTAAGTGCGTGTAAGTGCGTGTAAGTGCGTGTATAATTGTATAAGTGCGTATACGTGCGTGTACGTTTGTGTAAGTGCGTGTAAGTACGTGTGAGTTTGTGTAAGTTTGTGTAAGTGCGTGTAAGTGTGTGTAAGTACATGTAAGTGCGTGTAAGTGCGTGTAAGTGCGTGTAAGTGCGTGTATAATTGTATAAGTGCGTATACGTGCGAGTACGTTTGTGTAAGTACGTTAAAGTACGTATGAGGGCGTATAAGTGCATGTAAGTGTGTATAAGTGCGTGTAAGCTTGTGTGAGTGCGTGTAAGTGTGTGTAAGTAGGTGTAAGAATGTGTAAGTGGATCTTAGTGTGTGTAAGTTTGTGTAAGTGCGTCTAAATGCGTGTAAGTGCGTGTAAGTGCGTGAGAGTACGTATGAGGGCGTATAAGTGCATGTAAGTGTGTATAAGTGCGTGTAAGCTTGTGTGAGTGCGTGTAAGTGTGTGTAAGTAGGTGTAAGAATGTGTAAGTGGATCTTAGTGTGTGTAAGTTTGTGTAAGTGCGTCTAAATGCGTGTAAGTGCATGTAAGTGCATATAAGTGTATGTAAGTACGTGTAAGTGCATGTAAGTGCGTGTAAGTGTGTGTAAGTATGTTTAAGTGCATATAAGTGCATGTATGTGCGTGTAAATACGTGTCAGTGCGTGCTAGTGTGTCCCAGTGCGTGTAAGTTTGTGTAAGTGCGTGTAAGTACGTGTAAGCGTATATACGTGTACGTAATTTCATGTAAGGGCGTATAAGTGCGCATAAGTATATGTAAGTGCATGTAAGTGCGTGTAAATATGTGTAAGTACATGTAAGTACGTGTAAGTGCGTGCCAGTGCATGTAAGTTTGTGTAAGTTCCTGTAAGTACGTGTGAGTGCGTGGAAGTGCGTGTAAGTACGTGTAAGTGCAAGTAAGATTGTGTAAGTGAATGTAAGTGCATGTACGTTTGTGTAAGTCTGTGTAATTGTGTGGAAGTGCGTGTAACTGCGTGTAAGCTCGTGTCAGTGCGTGTAAGTGTGTATAAGTGTGTGTAAGTATTTGTAAATACGTGTAAGTGCGTGTAAGTTTGAATAAGTGCATGTAAGTACGTATAAGTGTGTGTAAGTGCGTGTAGGTACGTGTAAGTGTGTGTAAGTATGTCTATGTTTGTGGAAGTGCGTGTAAGTACGTGTAAATGCGTGTAAGTGTGTGTAAGTGTGTGTAAATACGTGTAAGTGCTCGTAAGTGCGTGTAAGTACGTGTAAGTGTGTGTAAGTGTGTGTAAGTACGTGTCAGTATGTGTAAGTGCGTGTACGTTCGTGTAAGTGTGTGTAAGTACGTGTTGGTTTGTATAAGTGCCTGTAAGTGCGTGTAAGTTTTTGTAAGTACGTGTAAGGACGTGTGAGGTTGTGTCAGTGTGTGTAAGTGCGTGTAAGTGTGTGTAAGTGCGTGTAAGTGTGTGTAAGTGCATGTAAGTACATGTAAGTTCATGTAAGTTTGTGTGAGTGCGTGTAAGTGCGTGTAACTTTGTGTGACTGCGTGTTAGTGCATGTGAGTTTCTGTCAGTACATGTAAGTGCTTGTAAGCACATGTAAGTGCACGTAAGTGTGTGTGAGTGTGTGTAAGTACGTATGAGTACGTGTAAGTGTGTACAAGTTTGTGTAAGTGCGTGTAAGTGCGTGTACGTTGGTGTAAGTACGTGTAAGTATGTGTATGTGCCTGTAAGTGCGTGTAAGTGCGTGTAAGTGGGTATAACCACGTGTAAGTTGGTATAAGTTTGTGTAAATTCGTGTAAGTGCGTGTAAGTTTGTGTAAGTACGGGTAAGTGCATGTAAGTTCGTGTCACTGCGTGTAAGTGCGTGTAAGTGCGTCTAAGTGCGTGTAAGTACGTGTAAGTACGTGTAAGTACGTGTAAGTGCATGTACGTACGTATGAGTGTGCATGAGTGCGTGAAAGTGCCTATGAGTGTGTGTAAGTACATGTAAGTACGTGTAAGTACGTGTAAGTACGTGTAAGTACGTGTAAGTGTGTGTAAGAACGTGTACATTTGTGTAAGTGCGTGTAAGTGCGTGTAAGTACGTGTAAGGACGTGTAAGTGGGTGTATGTGTGTGTAAGTGCGTGTAAGTGCGTGTCAGTGCGTGTATGTACGTGTAAGTACATGTAAGTGCGTGTAAGTATGTGTAAGTGTGTACAAGTGCATGCAAGTACGTGTAAGTGTGTGTAAGTGCATGTAAGTGCATGTAAGTACGTGTAAGTGCGTGTAAGCGTGTGTAAGTGCGTGTAAGTGTGCGTAAGTTCGTGTAAGTGCGTGTAAGTGCGTGGAAGTTCGTGTAAGTACGTGTAAGTGCGTGTAAGTACGTGTAAGTACGTGTAAGTACGTGTAAGTACGTGTAAGTACGTGTAAGTGCGTGTACGTACGTATGAGTGTGCATGAGTGCGTGAAAGTGCCTATGAGTGTGTGTAAGTACATGTAAGTACGTGTAAGTACGTGTAAGTACGTGTAAGTACGTGTAAGTGTGTGTAAGAACGTGTACATTTGTGTAAGTGACTGTAAGTGCTTGTAAGTGAGTGTAAGTATGTCTAAGTGCATGTAAGTATGTGTAAGTCCGTTTAAGTGCGTGTTATTACGTGTAATTGCATATTAGTACGTGTAAGTGCGTGTAAGTGTTTTTGAGTGCGTGTAAATGTGTGTAAGTGGATGCAATTGCATATAAGTGCGTGTTCGTGTGTGTAAGTGCGTATAAGATCGTGTAAGTACGTGTAAGTGCGTGTAAGTACGTGTAAGTGCATGTAGCTGCATGTAAGTGCGTGTAAGTGCGTGTAAGTACGTGTAAGGACGTGTAAGTGGGTGTATGTGTGTGTAAGTGCGTGTAAGTGCGTGTCCGTGCGTGTATGTACGTGTAAGTACATGTAAGTGCGTGTAAGTATGTGTAAGTGTGTACAAGTGCATGCAAGTACGTGTAAGTGTGTGTAAGTGCATGTAAGTGCATGTAATTACGTGTAAGTGCGTGTAAGTTTGGATAAGTGCGTGTAAATATGTGTAAGGGTGTGTTAGTGTATGTAAGTGTGTGTACGTACATGTAAGTAGGTGTAAGTGGGTTTAAGTGATTGTAAGTTTGTGAAAGTGCGTCTAAATGCGTGTAAGTGCGTGTAAGTACGTGTAAGTGCGTGTACGTTTGTGTAAGTGTGTGTGGAAGTATGTGTAAGTGTACCTAAGTGCATGTAAGCGTGTGTAAGTACATGTAAGTATGTGTGAGTACGTGGAAGTGCGTGTAAGTGCATGTAAGTGCGTGTAAGTTTGTATAAGTTCATGTAAGTGCGTGTATGTTTATGTAAGTCCGTGTAATTTTGTGGAAGTGCGTGTAAGTGCGTGTAAGTGCATGTAAGTGCGTGTAAGTTTGTATAAGTTCATGTAAGTGCGTGTATGTTTATGTAAGTCCGTGTAATTTTGTGGAAGTGCGTGTAAGTGCGTGTAAGTTTGTGTCAGTGCATGTAAGTGTCTATAAGTGCGTGTAAGTGTTTGCAAATGCATGTAAGTGCGTGTAAGTACGTGTAAGCTTGTGTAAGTGCATGTAAGTGCGTATAAGTGCGTGTAAGTGCATGTAGGTGCGTATAAGTGTGTGTAAGTGTGTATAAGTGCATGTAAGTACGTGTAAGTGCGTGTAAGCATGTGCAAGTGCGTGTAAGTGTGTGTAAGTGCGTGTCAGTACATATAAGTATGTGTAAGTTTGTGTAATTGCGTGTAAGTGCGTGTAAGTTTGTATAAGTGCGTGTAAGTATAAGTATGTACGTGTAAGTATGAATAAGTGTGTGTAAGTGCGTGTAAGTGCATGTAAGCATGTGTAAGTCCGTGTAAGTGCGTATAAGAGTGTGCAAGTGCATGCAAGTGTGTGTCAGTGTCTGTAAGTGTGTGTAAGTGTGTGTAAGTGTGTGTAAGTATGTGTAAGTGCGTGTAAGTGCGTGTAAGTACGTGTAAGTGCATGTAGCTGCATGTAAGTGCGTGTAAGTGCGTGTAAGTACGTGTAAGGACGTGTAAGTGGGTGTATGTGTGTGTAAGTGCGTGTAAGTGCGTGTCCGTGCGTGTATGTACGTGTAAGTACATGTAAGTGCGTGTAAGTATGTGTAAGTGTGTACAAGTGCATGCAAGTACGTGTAAGTGTGTGTAAGTGCATGTAAGTGCATGTAATTACGTGTAAGTGCGTGTATGTACGTGTAAGTACATGTAAGTGCGTGTAAGTATGTGTAAGTGTGTACAAGTGCATGCAAGTACGTGTAAGTGTGTGTAAGTGCATGTAAGTGCATGTAATTACGTGTAAGTGCGTGTAAGTTTGGATAAGTGCGTGTAAATATGTGTAAGGGTGTGTTAGTGTATGTAAGTGTGTGTACGTACATGTAAGTAGGTGTAAGTGGGTTTAAGTGATTGTAAGTTTGTGAAAGTGCGTCTAAATGCGTGTAAGTGCGTGTAAGTGCGTGTAAGTGCATGTTAGTCGTGTAAGTACGCGTAAGTGCGTGTAAGTACGTGTAAGTACGTGTAAGCTTGTGTATGTGTGTGTAAGTATGTGTAAGTGCGTGTAAGTGTATGTAAGTACAAGTAAGTGCGTGTAAGTGAAAGTAAGAGCGTGTAAGTGCGTGTAAGGACGTGTAAGTGTGTATAAGTTTGTGTAAGTGTGTATAAGTGTGCGTAAGTGCGTGTAAGTGTTTGTAAGTGCATGTAAGTGCGTGTAAGTGCGTGTAAGTACGTGTAAGTGCGTGTACGTTTGTGTAAGTGTGTGTGGAAGTATGTGTAAGTGTACCTAAGTGCATGTAAGCGTGTGTAAGTACATGTAAGTATGTGTGAATACGTGGAAGTGCGTGTAAGTGCATGTAAGTGCGTGTAAGTTTGTATAAGTTCATGTAAGTGCGTGTATGTTTATGTAAGTCCGTGTAATTTTGTGTAAGTGCGTGTAAGTGCGTGTAAGTTTGTATAAGTGCGTGTAAGTATAAGTATGTACGTGTAAGTATGAATAAGTGTGTGTAAGTGCGTGTAAGTGCATGTAAGCATGTGTAAGTCCGTGTAAGTGCGTATAAGAGTGTGCAAGTGCATGCAAGTGTGTGTCAGTGTCTGTAAGTGTGTGTAAGTGTGTGTAAGTGTGTGTAAGTATGTGTAAGTGCGTGTAAGTGCGTGTAAGTATGTGTAGGTGCGTGTTAGTGCATGTAAGTGCATGTAAGTATGTAGAAGTGCGTGTAAGTGGGTGAAAGTACGTGTAAGTTTATGCAAGTATGTGTAAGTGCGTGAAAAAATGTATAGCAGTGTTTAAGTGCATGTAAGTGCGTGTAAGTGCATGTAAGTATGTAGAAGTGCGTGTAAGTGGGTGAAAGTACGTGTAAGTTTATGCAAGTATGTGTAAGTGCGTGAAAAAATGTATAGCAGTGTTTAAGTGCATGTAAGTGCGTGTAAGTGCGTGTACATGTGTGTAAGTACGTGTAAGTGCGTGTAAGTGCGTGTATGTGCATGTAGGTGTGTGTAAGTGTGTGCCATTATATGCTAGTGCGTGTAAGTTTGTATAAGTGTGTGTAAGTGCGTGTAAGTGCGTGTACATGTGTGTAAGTACGTGTAAGTGCGTGTAAGTGCGTGTATGTGCATGTAGGTGTGTGTAAGTGTGTGCCATTATATGCTAGTGCGTGTAAGTTTGTATAAGTGTGTGTAAGTGCGTGTAAGTGCGTGTAAGTTCGTGTACGTATGTGTAAGTGTGTGTAAGTGTGTGTAAGTATGAGTTAGTGCGTGTAAGTCTGTGTAAGTTTGTGTAAGTGCGTGTAAGTCCGTGTAAGGTTGTGTAAATGCGTGTAAGTGTGTGTGAGTTTGTGTTTGTGAATGTAAGTACGTGTAAGTGTGTGTAAGTGCGTGTAAGTGCATGTAAGTGCGTATAAGTACGTGTAAGTACGTGTAAGTACATGTGAGTGCGTGTAAGTACGTGTAAGTGCGTGTAAGTGTGTGTAAGTGCGTGTAAGTTTGTGCAAGTGCGTGTAAGTGCGTGTACGCTTGTGTAAGTATGTGTAAGTGTGTGTAAGTGCGTGTAAGTACATGTTTGTGGATGTAAGTACGTGTATGGACGTGTAAATTTGTGTAACTATGTGTACGTGCGTGTAAGTGTGTGTAAGTTTTTGTGAGTGTATGTGAGTGTGTATGAGCTCGTGTCAGTGCGTGTAAGTGCGGGTAAGTGCCTGTAAGCACGTGTAAGTGCGTGTAAGTGCATGTAAGTGCGTGTAAGTACGGGTAAGTATGTATAAGTGCGTGTGAGTGTGTATAAGTGCGTGTGAGTATGTATAAGTGTGTGTAAGTTTGTCTATGTGCGTGTAAGTACGTGTATGTTCGTATAAGTGCGTATAAGTGTGTGTAAGTGCGTGTAAGTGCGTGTAAGTGTGTGTAAGTGTATGTAACTGCGTGTAAGTTTGTGTACGTTCGTGTAGGTTCGTGTAAATAGGTGTAAGTTTGTGTAAGTGCGTGTAAGTACGTGTGAGTTTGTGTCAGTGCGTGTAAGTACGTCAAAGTGTGTGTAAGTACGTGTAAATATGTGTAAGTGTGTGTAAGTGTGTGTAAGTATGTATAAGTACGTGTAACTGCGTTTGAGTGCGTGTAAGTACATGTGAGTGTGTGAGAGTACGTGAAAGTGTATGTGAACGCGTGTAAGTGTGTGTAAGTGCGTGTATGTACATATAAGTTCGTGTAAGTACGTGTAAGAGCGTGTACGTTTGTGTAAGTGTATGTAAGTGCCTGTATATGTAAGTGCGTGTAAGTGTGTGTAAGTGCATGTAATTGCGTGTACCTGCATGGAAGTACGCGTAAGTGTGTGTAAGTGCATGTGAGTGTGTGTAAGTGCGTGTAAGTGCTTGCAAGTACATGTAAGTGTGTGTAAGTGCATGTAACTACGTGTAAGTATGTGTAAGTTTGTGTAAGTGCATGTAAGTATGTGTAAGTGTGTGTAAGTGTGTGTAGGTACATGTATGTACAGTTAAGTGTGCGTAAGTCCATGTAAGTATGTGTAAGTATGTGTAAGTGCGTGTAAGTGCATGTAAGTATGTGTAAGTGTGTGTAAGTGTGTGTAGGTACATGTATGTACAGTTAAGTGTGCGTAAGTCCATGTAAGTATGTGTAAGTATGTGTAAGTGCGTGTAAGTATGTGTTAGTGCGTGTAAGTGCGTATAAGTTCGTGTAAGTACGTGTAAGTCCGTGTAAGTATCTGTAAGTATGTGTAAGTATGTGTAAGTGCGTAAGTCTGTGTAAGTATGTGTAAGTATGTGTAAGAAGGTATAAGTATGTGTAAGTGCGTGTAGGTGCATGTAAGTGCGTGTAAGTGTGCGTAAGTCCGTGTAAGTATGGGTAAGTATGTGTCAGTGCGTGTAAGTGCATGTAAGTGCGTGTAAGTACGTGTAAGTGCGTATAAAGGCGTGTAAGTACGTGTAACTGCGTGTAAGTGCTTGTAAGTGCGTGTAAGTGCGTGTAAGTGCGTGTAAGTACATGTAAGTATGTGTAAGTGTGTATAATTTCATTTCAGTATGTGCAAGTGCATGTAAGTTCGTGTAAGTGCGTGGAAGTGCGTGTAAGTGCGTGTAAGTATGTGTAGGTGTGTGTAAGTGTGTGTAGGTGCATGTAAATGTGTATAAGTGTGTTTAAGTGTGTGTAACTGCTTGTAAGTGTGTGTAACTCCGAGTAAGTGTGTGCAAGTGCATGCAAGTGTGTGTAAGTGTGTGTAAGTGTGTGTAAGTACGTCTAACTGCATGTAAGTGTGTGTAAGTGCGTATAAGTATGTGTAAGTGCGTGTTAGTACGTGTAAGTGCGTATAAGTGTGTGTAAGTGTGTGTAAGTACGTCTAACTGCATGTAAGTGTGTGTAAGTGCGTATAAGTATGTGTAAGTGCGTGTTAGTACGTGTAAGTGCGTATAAGTACGTGGAAGTGCATGTAAGTGCGTGTAAGTACGTGTCAGTTTGTTTAAGTGTGTGTAAGTGTGTGTAAGTATGTGTAAGTGCGTGTAAGTACATATAGATGTGTGTTAATGCATATAAGTGTGTGTAAGTGTGTGGAAGTGCACGTCAGTGTGTGTAAGCTCAGATAAGTACGTGTAAGTGCGTGCCAGTGCTGGCCACTGCGTGTAAGTTCGTGTAAGTGTGTGTAAAGACGTGTGAAAGCGTGTAAGTATATATAAGTGCGTGTAAGTGCGTGTAAGTGCGTGTAAGTGCGTGTAAGTAC